>JAOBRC010473344.1:0-11786 GCA_027575255.1 Scolionema suvaense
AGACCAAAGTTCTTGAATTTGAAAGGACTTTCAACCATGTTAATTTCATTTTTGACCGTTGTATTGCTTTAAAGAAAAACAAAAGGAATTTGAAAACACTCTCCAAAACCTTAAATCGAAAATGAACCATATACAAACACGTGCCCTGGAATTATAGCTGATGATAGGAGCCTCCTCATGGTTGACAATGATTCCAGTTCAAAGCGAAAACTTCACATTAAATAAAAGAGAGTTCTTTGATGCAATCCGGCTGAGATATCCATGGCATCTGAAATACTTGCCCGTAAATTGTCCTTGAGGGAAAATCTTTTCAGTCGATCACGCCATGCCATGTCCGAAAGGAGGCTTTATGCTACAGAGACATGATGACCTGAAGGACACTGTGGCAAATCTGCTAAATGAAGTTTGCCGTGACATTGTAATCGAAATCGAATGTGGTTCATTCACTCCACTCATCTTTTCTGCCTATGGGGGCTGCAGTCCTGAGGCAGAGCGCTTTCTAAAGGAGCTTGCTGAGAAGCAAGGAACAGAGTTTTGTTGTGTCATGTCTTGGTTACGTCCAAAGGTAGCCTTTACCCTAGTCCGATCTGCAGTTCTATGTGTGCGAGGTTCACGGTCTGTGAGGAAAATGGATATGCCAACTGATCCATCAAACTTGGAGCTGAGCTCAGGTGCCTTAAAGTAGAACACTATCTCTTCAGTTACAGCTTCTGATTCAGATGCATAGCTAACATTCCTTTTAATATATATCTGTACTCTGGTGTAAAGTGGCGGCCTACCGCTATATAAAAAGTGCCACAGTTGAGAATTTAGACAGTTTCTTTAAAGATTTCCTTTTTGCCTAATAATGATACTTCTAACAATTCGTTACTGTATGCTAGAGACGTATTTCATTCTGTAATGGTTTGTTTACAAAGTCCAGGGGCACGACCGAAATTGTGAACAAATGTGTTAAAAAGAAAATTAGGAATAAACCTGAAGGATATTTAAGGCTCATTTTCAATGACTTATCAAGAATTGCAAGGCTCAGCTCAAAACAAAAACGCATATATATATGATGAACAGTATTGTTTATGAAAATAAATAATAACAGACTTTGCTAGTGAAGCGTGCGGCTATCTGTGCAAGACGTGAAACTAACGCTGCAAATCCATAATGCCCTACAATTACATTTGTTTCAAGAGGTTTATATGTATCTGATGCATTGATGTATACGTGCAAGAATGGTCATTCCTGGGACAGGTACATCTTACAAAATAAAATTGTCTTTGATTGTTTTGAAATGGTGAGCATACAAGTAAGGTGTGTTTCCTTGCGCACAGATAAGTGATCAATATCGAGCGGAATTCCACTTCCACCGGAAAGTTGAATTGACTTCAATTTTCTAGCGGAATCCGAGTTTGAATGACATTTAGGTATGAGAGGAATTTCAGGTATGGACTAAACATTCTGCGCTGAAAATTCCACCCACTGTGTTGAAACACACCTTTAGAAGCAAAAGATTCCAGCGTTTCAGAAGCCTGTTAGCGATAAACGTTGGGACAAAGCAAATTTCTCATGAAAGCCGTATATATTATGGCAGGGGATGTCACCATCAATGTAAGGATGATGATGCCAGAAAATTTAACCACTCAAATTTCAGTTTTCTTGCTACAACCTTTCATGCCCAACACATGTACATGATGATTAAACTTACGCAGACAAGAAAATTTGTGCAGATCGGTATTATTAAAAAATCACAAAAACGATGACATCACATTCACAGAAATTCCTGATGCCAGCATAAGAATAGTGCCACTGATCAAATCCGACTTCACGATCTACAATCGTGGCAAAAACACATTATTGCCATAATACATTGTGACTTTTACAAGCAATGGATATTACGCACTTCACCATTAAAGTGCAAGTAATTAATGTTTGGCTATTTACAACCTTTACAAGCCTTCACTCAATGTCATTATAGGAATTAATAGTATTCATATCCATTTACATGAACAATTTATAATTTATGAACCTCTAACCCCAACGCCCCCTTCCCACAAAACAATTTTGGCAGGGGTAGTAAGTAACTGATCGTATCATGGTTACCATGATGGAGAGATAGGAACAGTATCCTCCCAACTTATATGTTATGAACACCTATTGAGCTATAAACGACATTTCACGCAGTAAGACATAGCAGTATGGTTAAACTAGAAGACGATTTTTTCCACTCTATATTATAACAACAGTAGCAACCTCAGTGAACCCATAGTCCAGTGGATGAGAGGTGCAAACAACCATAGAAGCGAGGAAAGAATGACCATCTGCAAGTACCAGCATTTCTAAAACACTATTATGACATTCACATGAAGGATACATATTTGTAGGCTTCCATGAATAGTATGGTAAACTAAATTCGTACAATTATTGATTTACGCAATTATGATGTATAAGATGTTTTATCATAGTTCCCTTATCGTATTTATATTTTCAAGGGCATTCATATGGTCAGGGCAATTGGTTGATTGGTCAGGGATAAGTCAGGGAATTTTGTTTTAATTTCTTGTGACAACCCTAATTCAGATGTCGGCAAACATATTATCACACGGCATGTCAGCCAAATTCAACAAAACATGCCCAAAATTTGCGCCCGTATAAATAACTGTAAAGGAAGAGAAGTTTCTTGCGTTCTGCAGTTTTTATTAGGAAGTGCTGTCACCTTCATGCATTTTCATAACTGGAATGTCAAAGTTTGGATAAAATTAGTCCAAATACCGGAAACAAACTGCACAAAAATTGAGGATAGAAAAATTTAAACTTGTTCTTAATCCTTTATACCCATAAAATACTTTAAAAAGTCACCAATTTTCAGCTTATTATTTTTTCTGTTGAGGAATGTCATGAAGCTTCACTGAAAGAAGTGATTTTACTGCACAAGGCTAAGCAGCACCTAGCCACATGTAAGGCTGTTCCATAGGGGAAATAAAAAAATAACAGCTGAGGCTCAGGCTGAAAGAACCGTTTTCGCAAGTTGACATTGGGGTAAAGTTTTTTATTCAAGGCCATGATTTACTACCTTGCCAATAGTCATTTCAGCTTTTGTTTCAGAGCTTTTGCGTGGCTTTGTCTCAGGTGATCCCTATGAAGTCTGTTCTTGCCAATCACCAACAAATGCTCTCGAACTCAGAATTCTGAATTTTGACAAATTTTATGCTTGTATGTCTGGTCTAGTTCAGAAGCTGCGAATTCTTTAAAGTTAGTTTACTGTTGTCTGCCGAGTATTATGCGCACAGTGTAAGAAGAGATTCATGCAGCTGTTCTCTATGATATTGAGTGACATGCTCCTCAACGTCATGGTCTTTGTTTTGTTGAAATGGCAAATTCCTGGTCTTTGCAAGAAGCGCTGAATTTTTAAGCACATTGAAAGATTTACGAAAAGAATAGTAGACTGAGTGGGCTTCTACAAATGCACTTGGACCATCTTGGCCTGGGTACCAACATAGTCCAGAAACCAACCGAGTCTGCGACATTAACACTGTTTTGGGGGAAGGGGCACAATGAAAGTATACCTAAAATGTTGTATTTATGTTTACCATAGAACTGAACAAAAGCATTGTTTGTGCCAATAATTTTGGTCACAATTGAAAGCACATTCAAAAGGCACGTCACATAGCTGTGAAGAGGCATAGTTGAAAAATCGTCGAAATATGGGAGTGATCGCAATGGCAATAGTCACACTGACGAGTAAAATCGACGAGTAAAAGGCGAGTGTGTGTGACTTCAGTGCGACGAGAGAAGTAGCCTGTGACGTCACATGTTTCCTTTCACTCATCTGTGTGACTCTGCAACTGCCGTGCAGAAAGAGTACACAGGGATAACGATGAATAAAGTTTCTATTCGGGAGAATCTGGTAGAGGATATCACGAGTGCGTTTTGAAGAAAACAATCAAAACAATCAAAACGACCAAATCTTCTTTTTTTGGAATCTTCAGTCTAATTTCAGTACTTCAATACGGCAATAAAGACAGAAAATGCCAATAGAACAATAGACAAACATGTTATACTGGATGACAGAAAGCAATTGAAGAAGTCTAGGGATAAAGCAGTAGTACAACATTAACATACGCAAACTGCTACTGCGATAAAAAAACATACAAAAAAATCTCTGATGGAAGCAAAATATCTGCTTAATCTGTATTTTTTCCGGATGTGTTTTATTTGCTTACGTGTTGCAGCATTGATTCACTATTCCATGGCGTTCCTTTTACTCCTGCTACTCTATTTTTAGCGCTGCAGCTTAATTATGTACACTGAAAAGAATTCTTGCAACCGTATCTGTGTGTGTATCAATATTCGAGCAACAAAAAATGTAAGCAATTATGAAAGCAAGCTAAAGCCACAAAGAACCCTCGAAAATTATGAAACTGTAGAATATCGACCCAGAATCAATAAAAAAATCTGGCTGCCGATTGCAAACATCTGAAAAGAAAGCGTAAACTTGCATGTATAAATATAAACCTTTGCGTAAATAATTGTCGACCGAGGATGTCCCAAATTCTGTTCATACCTGAGTTCCCAATGCTCTAATGTTCTAAAATAAACACGGCAAAGTACCAATGGAAAAACTAGATCTGAACTTGCGCAAGTCGACTGGTGGAATAGTAAAGCATGAGTTGCGAATTACAAGTTGCGAGTTACGAGTTGCGCGTAAAACACGAGTTTCGAGTTACGAGTAGTATAGAAAAAAAGAGCTCAGCTGTTGGCTAAACTTTCCGACAGATTTTTAGTAAAAAAAAACAACTAAGTAACAGTTCAGCCTGGAGAAGGCCCCAAAAATGTAAATGTAAGAGATCAATAAAGTCCGCAGTAATGATAATGAAGTGCATTTTGCTGATAACTATCGCTTCCTTTATTTTCTTATTCCGTTTCCCAGGGAACTTTTTACCAACAAACACTATCTAGTGAGAATAACATCAAGAGAAGTCTGAAGCCTGACCAGAGAAAAAGAAACGTCTCTATTTCTGAAATTTTGACAAAGCTTCTCTTCGATCTACAGGCAGCAGCTAAGCAACAATCGAGCTTAGGCAAGATGAAAGAAGCATCAAACGTCAAATAAAAAAAAGTGTGCTTGTAAAGAAATGCGTACATGCGACATCATGTAGCTCACATTTTCCGTCCAACTCGTAACTCGAACTTAAAACTCGCCCTTCCATGTTCCCGGTGAAATTACAGTCTTTTCTTGTGAGAAACATTTTTTATAAGAATCACAGGACTCAAAATCGTCAAGTTTTAGCAATGTTTTGACAAGTTAAATATAAACAAAATAATATTGTATTGTAATTGAAAGATCATGGCTCGTAAAACCAGAATCTGCTTCATAGTGGATAATATGACGTGCCTGCACTGCTTCCTGCTTGTTGAAAAACTGATCTGTTATGTTATGTTATATTATGTTTTGTTATGTTTGGCTGTTCATGTTTCAGGTAGCTTTCGTAATACATGCCAGATGGATTTATTTCAGTTTCCTCTAGATTGTGTTTATCTTTGCTTGTCTTGTGTGGACATGTTAACTGGCGACGAGGAGCCAAAACTGGCTGTGGGTCACTCATTGGGGTGTGTTACGACGGCACTATGGAACTGAAGCCCAGCATGGCACTAAGTTGAAACTTTTTGTCCCCTGCGAACCCGATGCTAACACTGTCCATGCATTTGAACAATTTTAATGCCTGCATCAATGCAAGTTAGTTGTGTGGAACAGATCTCCGACACCTATTGTTCTGGTTGAAAATGCATGGATTGCACGAGACATGGTTCGGGCTCATTATATTACGAATACATTTTTCATGAATGATATTGAAGCAGTTTCGGCTGAGATTCAACTTAGGGATATCTCTTTTGATGAACTAGTTAGACGTCTTCGTGAACGATATCAACCTACCTGGAATGATGCCAAGGCACACTACTGCTTCCATCGCCTTACGCAAAAGCCAGAACAGTCGTTCGATAATTTTGTTAACACCGTAAGAAATAAAGCGAATAATGGTGGTTTTCAGTGTGCCAGTGAAAATTGTGACATAGCCGAAACGTTTATTTGAGACCAGATCACTATCGGCGTTGCAGAAGCAGGATTCAGAAAAAACGCTCTGAAGGAGCAGTGGAACATAAGTAACTTAGAGCAGCAAGGTAGACGAGCTGAAGCTGGCTGTCCTTCTTCGTGCTGCCTCATTTGTAGATGACTCTGAGAAGCATGTTGAACGGTTACGACCAGGAAAATATCCCAGAAAACTGCCTCATTTGTAGATGACTGTGAGAAGCATGTTGAACGGTTACGGCCAGGAAAATATTCCAGAAAAGCAAAAGCTAAGGAATGCTTATACAAAGACGAACACGAGCAAATATCAAGTTACGAATATTACACATGTGGCTGTCAAAGATGTAATCAGCAGCTATGTCCATCATTGAATACCAAATGTGTAGTTCGTAAAAAAGTAGGACATTGAGCCAACTCTGCTTTGTTTGATGGGAATTCCAAGCAGAATTCATCTTCGTCTAAGCGTCCAACCAGGTAGAAACGTCCATCTAGGGCTAACACACGATATGTATAAGCAGTCATCATTAGAATCCTGTGCTGATACCACTGACATTGAAGACAGTGACGTATCAAGTCAAGAAACATACCCACCTCTTCTCGAAACGCTTATAAGGTTAAGCATGCAGTTCGTGTGAGGGGTATTCGAAATGCTCGGAAAGATAAAACACATAGAAAATCTCCTAGTAACTACTGTGTTGACAAAGGTATCAAAGGACACCTTATTCACGCAACTGCAGATACGGGCTCTGAAATCAACGTTCTTCTACTGAGTGTAGCAAAAAGGTTAGATTTACAACTCCAAAGCTCCAGAATGAAAATGTGCCTCTATGGTGCCAAACCGTTCAAATTTGTTGGAACGTATGAAGGTTCTGTTGTTTTCGGGGATGATGTTGCTCGAACCGTTTAGTACATAGTGAACAAAAAGAACACAGAATCCCTTCTTAGCGGTTAAACAGCAGAAAAACGTGGTATCCTTTCCTTCACACCTGGCATGAAAAGGAAGTAGTCCACCACACAATCCAGAGTGATGATGGCTAAACAGAAGGACATAACAGGCTGAGACAGTTGTATATGAAAAAAACTTGGACAGCCCTTTTCTGAAATTGGCACACTGAGGGATTGTGAGGTCAACTTCTACTAGAAAGAAAGTGTCAAAACCGTGGTGGAACCACCTAGGCCGATTCCTTTCTACCTGCAAGTTGACTCTGCTATTCAGAAAATGGTAGAAGATAAAATTATGGAAGAGCATTCAGGACCTGCGCCTTGGATCTTGAATACTTTGCTCCAAAGGAAAATGGTAAAATTCGCATCACTTTCTATATGCAGCAAGTTAACAAGGTCATTGATAGCAGAAACATTTCTAGTCCCCGCATGGAGGACAATACAAGTCAACTATCTGGTAGCAGATTCTTCTCTAAGCTAGATTTTAGATCGGCATTTCCTCAGTTAAAACCCGCCGAAGATAGTCGACTTCTAACAGAATTCACGCTCCAGGCCAGGTTATGTGTTATAAGAAACTCCCCTTGGGAAATGTAGAGTAAATGGTGAACTTAATAATGCATTAACCCTATTCAACCTGGGCTTTTTGGAGCTGTACGACACCTGGGGGGGCAGATTCCGCCGTAATTCTAGAACTACTTATCCGATAGTATTGAAACTTAGTACACACATTTAATAACCCTTCATGCATATGTGCGCCAATTTGCAAGTCAATAGGGTTGATAGAGCGTGACTTATGATGTCATAAGTGAAATGACCCATTGCCGGATGTGAGAGGTAGGGCGTTTTACTGAAAATTGCTCAATAGTGATTTATTTTTTGCACGAACAAAAACTAGACACATATTATATATCAATGGAAAGGTCTTGCAAAGGGCTTTCTTTTGATGCCTCATTTTTAAAATTTGGGCCAAACCTTCCCGAGTTATGAGCAAAAATGTGTTTTTTTCAGATTGCCGGTAATTTTCAAAAAGGGCGTGGCCTGGACAAACGAAAAATTTTTGGAATCAGATTTTATGCTCAGAACATGTCTCAGTAAATCTTAGGAATTCTCCAAATGTTTCGAGTCGCGGAATGCTTCCAAAAAGCAGCAATTTTCGAAAAACCGGAGGGGGGGCGGAATCCGCCAACACCCCTTCCCCCCAGGTTGAATAGGGGTAAGAGAACGCTGTGGCTAAATCGCTCATGGACATGTTATCCATGACGACATCATCATTGCTGCTTCTACACAAGAGGATCATGAAATTGCTCTAGAGACTGTGTTTGAAGCTATTATCAACAATGTTCTAACGCTTAACTCAGAAAAGTGTATCTTCAATGCTACAGAAGTTCCGTTCTAGGTTGTTGTAATAACCGAACATGGCATTGTACCAGACCCAGAGTAGGTCGCTGCCCTTCATTATGTCACACCACCAACATGCAAAGAAGAGCTAGTACCCTATCTGGCCATGCTACAGTCTCATTCGAGTTTAATCCCAAATCTCTCACGCGCCACAGCTCCACTGCGTGATCTCACGAAGAAACTTGAATTTCGATGGTCAGATAGCTACCAGAGTGAGTTCAACAAGATCAAGCAACACTTTTAAGAACACACTCGGCATTGATTCATGGATCCAACTAAACCCATCTTTATATTGGTCGATGCCCATCGTTCAGGTTTGGGTGCCATATTGGCCCAAGGAGATTCTACTGGTACATGCCTGTCTGTGGCTATCGCTAGCCGATCCACCACATGAATAGAGTCGCGCTATCTGCAATTGGATCTAGAAAGCTTGGTAGTTGATTTTGGACTGAGACGATTTCGTTTGTAGGTCCTGTAGTGACTGTGATCACACAAACCACTGCTTGGCATATTTCGCAGTGCACGATTGGGGTCCATTCGCCTTGACATAGTTAAACTACGCCATCAAGATATTCGTTTTCAAGTTGAGTGGAGAGAAGGTAAGCGCAAACCAGCTGACTTCATGTCACCCCATAGCAAGCCTTTGAAATTGCAACCTGCTGAAGTGCAACATGAGACCACAGAATACAACAGATTATGCAGGATGAGGCATGGTTCATCTTATATTGACTCTATCACCATGAAACGCTTGCAACTCCGTACTATGACTGACCCCACTCTTCAGAGTGTCTCTACTTTCATTTACCGCCACAAACCACAGATTATTCAGCATAATCTGCGCTCTTACAGAAATGTCTTTTCAGAATTTACCTTGTCAGAGACAGGACTACCTGTCCTACCTGACTGGTAAGCCATTTAGTCTTGCCATCCCGCCTTGTAGTCATAGCCACTTGTAAAGCACATCAAGGTGGGCACTACAGCCAGGCTGACCTAAGACGTTGATTACGCACAAAATTCTAGTTCTGGAGATGGCATCAGCTGTTACTAGCAAAGTCAAATCATGCCTTCTCTGCCAAACATACACCAACAAGACTACCGAGGAACGTCAGGCGATGATGACACCAGCACCTGCTGTCTAGGATGAGATTACCTTAGATCTATTCGGCCCACTTCCCAGCGGAAAGAAAATCTTTGTCGTTCAAGACATGCTGACTCATTTCCACCAGCAAAAGTTGTTCCTGGTACCTAAGTATCGCCGGCATTACCAGCTCTGCGAGACATATGCACCAGCAATGGCTGTCCTCGCTCACATCCCTCCGATAATGGGCCCCCGTTCAATTCTGAAACCTTGCTCAATTTTCACAAGCAGCTGGAATTGCCCTCTAAAAGACCTTTCCATATCACCCGCAAGCGAATTCAGCAGAACACATAATGAAATCACTTGGTGAAGCGTTGAAAGCCACCCTTCAGCTTAACCCTTAGACTCTGCAATTCCTGAAATAATTGACCTGGTAATTTTTGTCATTTTTGCTAAATTTAAAAGGCCATAACTCCTGAACCATAGTATCTAGAGCAACAAACTTGGTATCAATCGACGCACACATTTCTGTTCTTTAAAACATTTATCAATTTTGTCCTCTTAATTTCGACAGGTGAGCCTCTATGGCGCGTCAAAGGTGACCCTATATCCAGAACGCCAATAGGCGTCATTCCGGCTCTAAGGGTTAATAGAAAGGCCCTGAGCCGGTTCCACAGCTTCTGTGTCCATGAAATTCACTGGATAACTTGTTTTTGCAACGTTTTCGTCAAAAATGCTGTCTGTCAGAGTTTGAATTCCGATTCAGGTCTGGCTGTCATTGTGTTGAGCAACCAACACAGGCTGCAATAGACTGTTTCCTGGCAAGTTATCGTGCAACACTACATGTAGCTACTGCTGTAAGCCCAGACGACTTCATGTTCCGTGCTGGGTGCAGAGCCGACTTCCCAAATAAGAAAACGCTCAATCGTTCTGATGTAGAGGCTGCAAAAAATTTCAAAGTTCGTAGATATCAAATATTATAACGGGCGAGTTCGTCAGTTGATGTTGGCTGTACAGTTCTAATGAGAAACCCGACTCGACAACAGAAATTCGATCCATGATATCTTCCAAAGTAGTTTCAGGTTCCTGAAACTTCCAAATATGATCTTTGCGTTGAACGAACTACTGACGGTCTTCAGTTTCTTCGCCACTAAGATGACATGTGATTACACCAGTCATGCAAGCAACGGACCGTCCAAAAAACCATTCGCCTGGTTCTATTCAACTTCCCAAGGACATATACCAGAGCAGGTCCCTACAGGTCAACAAAGTCAGACGGGAGATGTCCTTCCCATTGATCCCTTAGTTATGGTATCACAGGCTAATGTGATAGTGCCTGTTGAACCTGAAATTATGGCACCAGTAATTCCTTTTGCAAAACACACACAACGTTACCGCAAATTCCTGGCCTTGCATCAAGACTACTCAATGTGAACTTCTTTCTATTAGTTAAAAGGATAGATTATTGATATGACTATGCTCTCACTACTTCCTGCTTGTTGAAAAACTGATCTGTTATGTTATATTACGTTTGCCTGTTCTTGTCATATACTTTCGTTTCAGGCAGCTTTTGTAATACATACATGCTGGGCTTAGTACAGTGCCCTCTAGATTGTGTATATCTTGTCTTGTCTTGTGTGCACACATTAGTGGAGAAGTGGAGGAATAGAGAAAAGGCAATAGAAGTGAACAGATAAGACGAGAAAATGGGCATAAACTAATAAGAGAAATAAATGAATGTAGTGGATGGGAATAATGAAGGACAGAGAGAGAGAGAGAGATTGGAGGGAGTGAAGCTACCTGCAGACATGAATTAAAATGATATCGAAAGGGACAAGTGGTTAAATTGTCTGTTCAATGCAGGCTTCTGATATTTTACGTACATAGCTTCTATTAACTGATGCTGAAATTCTGTCGAAGTAGAATGTAACATACACAAACAAGGACGGTTACTCATTGGTTTGCAATATCCTTCATTCAAATGTTTAACCATATCCATGGCAGGGTCTTGGCCATGGTGGTCTCGAGGGGCAGGGGCGGGGAATTTGGGCCTCCTTTAAATAACTTCAGAACGACACTCGACCGGTATAAAATCTGTCATTATGCATCCCCCGCCAAAGCGGACAATATTGAGTTTGTCACATATAGTGTGAAACCTCAAGTATAAAGTCAATACATGCAGTGAATTTATCGTAAGTAAGGTGAAATTGTAAAATATAAATTGAAATGTAATGTAAAGTTGATCAGTATGTTGCTGAAGCACATGCTAAATGTATCGGATCTACCATATTT
>JAOBRC010473455.1:0-11785 GCA_027575255.1 Scolionema suvaense
AAGGACATTGATGAAGAACTTCAGCGAACGCCACTGGGAAACGGCAGGCGTTCGTCAGCGAACGGATTTAAAATTTGGGGCGTTCGCCTCGGAGATAAAACTAGGTTGCTGCGTTCGTACGAACGCACGAACGCGTATTTGTTGCACCCTGCTTGCAGTCAAACTAAAAAACCCGTCCAGAAACATAGATTTACGGAAAGTGTTCCAGGCAAAGTTTAATAACCAAAAATGTGCTACTGACCCACGTCTTAAGCAAGAAATCATGCTGAACTATACTGAGGTATTAGTTCCTGGAAAACTCATGCGCTGCGGCAGTGATCAAAGAATGCTGGACAAAAACATGTTGCTTTGGTGATTTGTATTTTGTTTTATGTGCTACTTCAACACTATGGAATTAAATTTGATGCACGGAAACAAGCGAAATCAATCATACTTTTACAGTGGAGAAATCTATTTGAGTAACTTTCAAAGAGTTCTTGTGCAGGGTGGAGGAATACAGGTACTTGCTCTGTTAACTGAGTTTTGGTTGATTGGATCATGGATGAACTGGACTTCGTATTTGTTGCTAGATAAAATACGCTTTGAAGGAGCTGAAGCTTGTTCTTGCTATGCTTCAGTTCCTATTTTTTGTTCACGATTCAATCAGTGCCGTTGAATGAGTGGATGGTAAGGTTATCAATGTTTCTGTGATTTTACAGTGCGTTTGTGCTGGCTATAACCGCTGGCTATGCTACTTTTATGGTATACAAATATCGGTAGCTTCTTGCCGCTGCAGTGTGAAAGCGTTCAGTCCACGGAGGAATTTATTCAATTTTGCATACCCAGTCTTGTCAGGTGTATACCTCATACCTTAGTCCAGCTAGGGAAGTGTACTGAGAACATGAGGATTTTAGCTATACATCCATGCTGAGAAGAGGTCGTATTTGCGATCTGTTTGATGGTCTTAACAGCTCCCTTTATCAGACATGAATTATCCTTGACAGAAGGACATACATTTGAGTAGCCATCCGAATCACCTATTCTGTTTTCTTAGCAGACAAATGGTAGATCTGCAAGGAGCCTCTAGCCTAGGCCCTGCAAATGGCGAAGTTAGACGAAACATGATGAAGTTTTGACTGGGCGGGTTGAACTGGGCGGCTTCAGCTGGGAAAATGGCGGCCAGCGTGAAGTGAAAGTAAAGCTAATTTTAAGCAATACAATGGCAGTCATAGAAATTTGAGTAGGATTTTCTTGCTCCTTAAGACCATAAGAGTTAAATTAGCTAAACTAGCTAAATGGGCGCGGTGTTCCTTTAAAAGGTCAAAAAATTTACGGACATAAGCTAAAAAGTTCCGTAAAACCCTACAGTTGACAATCTTTGGACATACCACAATAGCCACTATATATCATATTCGGCAACCCAATATCAAAACTGAGAAAAACAGTGACAATGGCTTAGTCTGAAATTTTTAAGAGAACTCTGAAATACGCCACTTTCACACCATTTCGTCCACATTTGAGCAAAATTAACTGCTTTTTTTCTGTTTTGTAAGTTGCAACTCTTCAGATGAAAATTCAAGCTCATGAATAAGAGTGGAGATCAATATTCAAATGTTTTGGGCTCTATTTGTCCTTCATTTGGGCCAACGAAACCGTCTTCCTTGTTGCCATTAATGCAAAATTTACTACAGCAAACTTTCTCATATGTGATAGAGTCTTTGCCTGGTAATAAGCCTGAGGTTTTTAGCATGGAAGAAATTTTCGCAGCTACTCGACTTAGTACACAACAGTTTAGGCAGCTTATACTCATGGACGATGAAGTTTGTTGCCCACAATGCCTTGAATTTTAGAAGTAATAGAAGTTACTGGTGCATTTGTAGATAAATGAAAACTTACCAAGACCTTGCTCTGCCCAGTCTTGCCATAATTCAATTGAATCTAGCTCGACAAAATCAGCCAGCATATTTAACCGATGATATAAGTCTTTCACAATGTTCAGCCATAGCTGCATTGCTTGGCAGTTACGAACGAACTTCATTGATGTATACTGATAATGCCTCTTCGCAAGGGCAGCAGAACTAGGGTAAAGCTTCTCAATGCTGTCAACATCACTAAGCATTTCCACAACAGATTCAATAGCCTTCACAAATTTTAGCTGTTCCATATTCGCAGACTCAATGGCAAGTTGCCTACCAACAGACAATGGCAGAGATGAATGGGCGGTACTATCAAGCTTAGCAGGAGTATCAGATCCACCTCGAGATGATGCATTTTTGTCTGACACATTGCTGGACAAATTTTCAACTTCATTAGGTTGTGAAGCTACTACTTCCACGTCTTCCTTGATTTCGTCCAATGATTCTAAAGTAAGACTTTTTACAGACACAGAATCAGATGCCGGAGCAATGCATGATACGTAATCTTCAACCTCAAACTGAAACTCAGATACATCATGGAGAACATGGTAGATTTCAGCACGTTGTTCCTCTAGGCTATCATCCATCTCTTCAATGGATAGTCCAGCATTCCAAGCTTGCAATTCCAGCCACAGCATTTCCGAAAGTTCAACCTAAAATGGAAAATGAAATTGAATGTTAATAAAGAAGGGTATACAACAATAGGAATTTCCTTCCCACTGTAGCCAAACCCAAACTCGTGGAAAGAAATGTTTATTTACTGGAAAGCCTGTCACCCATAAAATCCTTGCAGGAGGAGGGCATATTCACTACGACCTCAGAATGTTTCTGATAACTTTTATGGTGTGTAAGTAGTGGTAACGTTTAATATTTATTCCTGCTGCACATTGTGTCCTAATTTCAGCTTGTTTGAATTGCATTCTCCACTTTCACAGAATCAAGAGGATGTCAGAGCATGAACACTAAACATGCCCACATTGGTGCACTGATACACTTAAACTTTAGAGACTTTTGTGGGAAAGTAAAGTTTGAATTACCAGATGCACGCATGGGCAGGTTGTTTAAACCAGTTGACGTACCGTTATCGGCACAATGTGGTTGAGTTCAATGATTCTGCAAACCAATCCATCAGAATTTTACTTCGTGCTTAGTCTATGGCTAATAAAGAACAGGACCAAATGTGAAGAAAAGTTATAAGGGAGGCGCGCAATAGGCAGCGCTTGTCATGAAATCTAGGAGTGTGCAGAGGTGCGTGAGCGTTTTTGCGTGCCTCAAATGACCCAGCCTGAACACTATGGCACATATCACAAAATCATGTTGATCAAGCTGGCACAGTACCCCATCAGATATCCTTGTTTTTTATGGAGTTGAGACAAACTGATGGTAAACAGTGAATTCAGTGCTTGCTTCCTGGAAAGTTGAATGCCTAATTAGTACTCATACAAAATTCCCTGTAATGTGGGCTCCTCGTTCAGGAGATAGGGTGAAGGGAGGTATTATACCTCCCCCAGCCTGAGTAAGGGTAAGTCAGACCACCCCTCCCCTCATCCACAAGACAATTATAGGACAAATTGTAACAAGAACACAGTGCGAAGACAGCATAGCCACTTTCCCAAAGATGGAGAAAGTCTTTCATCTCTTATTAAACCAAATCTTCGATGAAAACAGAAATTTGCACAATCATAGACATCACAAAATTGTTGAAAAAGACTGAAAAGAGCAGCTCCTTTGCAACTATCACTACGCTATAGATCAGCAATAATTAATTATTTGGGCAGCAATGTTAGTGATCCCAGGATATATCATAATCAGTAATGTGATCACAAACATATCTTAGCATGTTCCCAACTTTTGGCTCCTCAAAGCCTTTATAAAATTTCATCATCCTAACTATATAATGGTGTAGTTGTTTTTAACTTTTGGGTTGAAGGTCTATCAGGGCTTGTTCTAATGATGTAATTTTATTGAGCCCAGGAAAGACAGAGAAACTTAAAAACCTTGAGAAAGCACCCATATAGTCGTGGAATACTTTTTACTCCAACATAATGTATTTGCGTACTTAAAAAAGGACACCTTGAAGCAATAACTCAACTTAAGGGTAATTATCATGTCTGAAAGAAGCACTCATAACACACGAAGAATCCTAATGTTATCTCTTTGTGTCGTACATACCTATTTGCCATGAGCTCGTTGGGTATTTTCTATGTCTTTCCTCATGAACTTTCTCATTTGCATTGTGGTTTGTATATAAACATAAATTGTGAAGAGTGGAGTGTATTGCCATGCACTCTTTTCTTGCCTTTGAGGAATAATTCATTGATTGATAAAGTGTGATGGTGCAGTGAGGCAAATCTGCAAATAATGGGAATGATTTTACATCTCTCAATGCGTTGATGTACTTATGTTGTACAGACAGTTTGGTGGACATTCATGCTAGGAGTTATTCAGGTTGGAATTTTTATTTTGTGGAAGCTATAACGTCTTTTAACACATTTCTATTCCAGGGTTGATTTCGATTTTCTGGAAGTCTTTGTGCCTAGTGCTCATGCAAAAGATTCTGATCACAAAATTGAGACAACCACAACTACGATCACTTCCTAAGATTCAATGTATTGTGAATATGCGGATTCTCTTCAATCTTGCGTAAAATTATCCAGTTTAGGCAAAAAAGTATGGAAGCGACGTTCACAACATACTGGAATATTTTGAACAGATCTTATTTCTCCATGGAAAGAGTTACGAGAACTTCTGTCGCTTGTTACTTGTGCACGTTTTCTGAGTAGTGGATCTTTCTCAGACTCAATACGTTTATGGAAAATGCTCTTTTTAGTGTGATAATATATGCTTATAGCTTCCTTAGTATTTTTTGCTCATCCACCTTATATATATGCACACAACTCCCATGATATGTTCCCACATAGACATGTTCTGTAGCTATGTGAACTATGTATGAAATAAAGGCAAGAGATAATGAAGAAGATTTAAGAGCCACTTCATTCTCCTTTTCATGAATCCATTTTTCTAAGTTGACTAGCTGTGCAACTTTCTACGCAGCCTAGCCGTAACCTCTTCTCTCTGCCATCTCCAATTCGCTCCTCAGTGCAAATTAGGCAAGAAAAGCTTAGTGGCAGCTCAGCTGATCTCTTGAACACTTTCCACACCTTTGGATTGGTTGGATTCACTGCGCTCAAGATAAGGTGCATGCCATATGGTGGTCATAGCGTGGAAATATAAAAATCTGATACAAATGTACAGTGCGACGGAGACAGGTGCGTGACTGGGCTACATTCTGTGAGCTGTGTGTTTATAGCAGGCAGCGCGAAATCAAAATAATCAGCTCTGCCATAATCTCTCATTACAATCTGGATTGCAGTGCTTGAGTGAACAATAGAGGGACCCTCTATATAAGATTTTAATAGGTTGACGTAATCGCGGCAGTATATGTTTGACTGTCGGGGCTACTTTATAATATATATGCACAATAGCTCAACGCCTGATGAATGGACACTGCTAGCGACAAAGTGTGCAACGACCAATGAAAAATATATAGACTGTAGTATTGCATGAAACAGACATATACTTCATCCAAAATTTGTCAAAATGCTTATGTTAAATGCTCCCACACGCAATCGGAGAATACAAAATGTTGCAATTGTGCTCCTTTATGGAACCAATAGGATGGTACAGAATAACGAAGTAATCTCCAACACTTTTTAACTTCTATTTAGTTGTCCATGAAATGTCAATACAAAGAAATCACCAAAATAGATTGTAACCAAAGCGGATGCCACTGGGGTACCACTAATTGGGGAATGGGATACACAGAACATAGGAAACAATCCCAAAGTCTCACTGCTGAGCTAACGTGTTTTACTCCACCTGAAAATTTCCTGCAGTGGGCACATCATGCATAAATTTACAGATTCCACGGTGAGAATTTCTCGACAAAAAATACTTTACAATACAAATACTTTCTCACCATCGTAACACATAGAGAATTCACGTTCTCTCACGGGTATGATACAACAATTTATATCGGTACTTTTTAGTATTTCTCGCTGTGGTGAATGGAAATGAAACTTGTATTACCTCACGGTGATAAATACACAATTCTTGCACTTTCTTTTTTATAATTTTCTAATCGTTATGTTTCTGCACCTCTCCCTGTGACAGACGGGCAACATACTTTCCTATGTGTGGGTGGTTCCACTTTGATTTTTCAGTCAGCAGGTGGATAGAAACGCTACCAGTGGCCTTTTGTTTCAAATCATGAGGCGTGCAGCGACCATGCACATTCAAGCAAAAACCATAAAGCTGCAACTACCAAGAGGCTATCAGAGAGAGAAACGAATCCACTGGTGGCAGACGTACAGTTCCAGTAAGGACTTACGACAGTATGGTTTCTGGAAACTTTGTAGATAGAAATAATATGAACACAGGACGCAAATGAATTTTCATTTACGAAGAACAAATCTCCATCTGAGCAAATTAAGCGTGGGAGGAGTACTCTTCGTAGTTTCAATTAATTTTGTTTTAACATTGAGATCGATACTTTTCTTTGTATGATTGGCCAGTAATTTTTTCCTTTATCGCAGGACTTGCTGTACTACTACTTGCAAGAGGCGACTTGTGGTGAGAGCCATTTGAACCGTACATTGCATTTCTGTTGTCTTCAACATGCAACCTCTGGAGACTTTGGCAAGAAATGTTACCTTTTGCTACTTGCTAAGACTCGTCACGGTGAACATAATTAATTTCACTGTTTATAAAAGATTAGTATTTTGTGACTACTAAAAATCTCGAAGGGCATTGCCATTGAATTCAATCAAAGCCTGTAGGAATTAGCAGCGACGGTGTGCTCATTAGACCCATTAGTTTTACACTTTGGATGTGTCATTAAACTCCACATTTAAATATGACTTTTGCAGATCTGAGACCTACTGCTGTGTACGACATGAATGAATTTTTATTTACAAAGAATGAATCTTATATCAAGTGACATGCAAAACATGCGATGCACCTCCTGGACAGAGCATGGAATGTGTAAGACCTTAGGGCGAGATTTTTGTCATGAGAATACCATTTGTTTCATAATCTTTACTGTGAACAATAATGCTCAATGCTTAAAAATGCCGGAGGAAATGTATCCAAATGTAATGGATACTTGCTTTCCATATACTCCTTTTTAAAGTCTACTGTTATTTCCTCTAATTTTCTCATGGTTTCTTTTCTGTTTACCTCGTTTATCAGTTCTCTCTTGATCATAGCGGCTATGTACACTTCCCAGGTTATGACACTTGAAGTCAATTCATGAATTTTTTCCTGATAGAGAACACGTACTGCAAGTAAGAATAGCTCAGATGCATTCATATTTATTTTCTTTAAGCCCCAGCGCCTCAATTACAGAAAAAGTTCATGGCAGACAGAAAAGGTTTATTTCCTTAATAAAGGAGAACTAATGTCAAGAAATAACTTTTGCTCAAATGTTAGAATCATGCATGAAGATTCCCTTTATAGCAGTTTTGTTTCCATATCGCATTTTGTTTAACCTTTTCTAATCTAATTTTCACGTCAATTTTACGCTACACTCGTCGCGATCTTCGAGCTTCGGCAGTTCGAGACGAAGATCTGGGTTCTAATTTTACGATAAGTCAGTGACGTCAATCCTGCTCCAGCAACATAAATCCTTAAAAGACTACAAGTATGTGAGAAACCCTGAGCGGGACTGATTCTCTCCTACACAAAAGAGAAGTAGGACTATAGCAAACAATGATCTTGCCTTCCTCTTCACAAAGTAAGGATCAGCAAACAATCAAACAAAATAAATTGAAGCTAGGGTACCACTTCATATAAAATAGATTCCAAATATAGCTTCACACATCGCAAATTTACTGCTTGCTATCCTCTTTTTACCATTTACACCCAAACTTGTGAGAGAGTACAAACAAACATGCAAGACACAAGAAAAAAACTGTCTCAACGATGGCGAAATCTACATTCGAAAGCAATTAATCAATAGCCTGTTGAAACTATCGATTCTTATTCTTCGCTATTGATTCGATAACGTGGTTTCTATTTCTAATGTTTTAGTTGCGCTTTGGTTGTAGAAACAACATCACCGTCGAATTTCAGTGCCTATCCATGAACGTGATCACTAGAATTTGCACGTTGCAAGTTGAGATTTGGAACTGGTTGTGAATGTGGATATCCAATTGCAGAGCTAGGCTTGAATCGGTATACTAAATACAGCCAAGAAAGGCCTAGTTTTGTTGAAAGCTAGGAAAAGGTAGAATAAATGGATAAGGCTATTTTAATTTTCTATGCTCAGTCCAGTCCTCGTGACTCATGCTTTAATTTCGTTTTCTCCCTGATGAGTCAACACAATTACACGCTCAATACAAATGGGGTTAGCACACCCTGTTCTTCAGATTCAGCGTGATGCAGGTTCTACGTCACAACTTCAGCTGCTCCACGGAAAACTGTGTCGATTTCCTACTGCTCAATGTGGAAAGACCAACTAAGATGGTGATGAGCGAGGCGATACTAATTTCAGAAAAATGGTATGAACCAAACATTGCTGACCTTAAAAATTAGTGTGGACGACATTTTCTTATCGCTATCTTTCATGTTAAAAAAATTTGCACACCCCTTAGTTCTTCTTTAAGGCAATGCCCACGATCAATCAGGTAGATTACCGTAAATATGCGTAACGAAATTAGAGAATTAGGTTGCGGGCGTATTTGAGCAGCAAACTGAAATATCTCAGAATAACTCTGATTTGTTTACAAAACTCTTCGAACCTCACGAAGGGAGCCATGTGGTCCAAACTCATTTTATCGCTACCTTCATCTCTGGAATAACTTCAAACGTACCGAAGTACAGCCTCGAGGCATCACTAATACCCGAATATCTCAAAATGGCCTGAAGAATACTCGTTCGTTATTGTTTCGCTATATATATGATCGGAAAAGATCAACATCAATTTCTATGAACATCTCAACGCCAGGCGCAGATCGGTTTGGTGCGATTGATAGAGAGAGATCGCCGAGGGAGAGCAATTAGAGCATAGTTTAAGCGAACTATGGTTGAAGAGGGTTCTGAAGAGAGAAAATGTTGCATGAAAAATGTTGTCATCAGAAGTATGATTAAACAGCGTTTCTTGCAGCAATGCATGCAGTTTGTAGTCCTTCAGGCTTGAAGTGTGCAAGCGAATTATTTAAACCATTTGCGGCTGACCAACTGCCTGAAGGTCGCCAGGAAATAAAAGGCTGCTCAGTTGCAAATTACGGCTATCTTGTAGTGCGCCTAGCTATTAGTGCAGAACTTATGCCGAGTTATTCAATTTTGTATAAGTTCAAACTGAAATTACGATATTCAAATCAGAATATGCTAATGGCATTTTATTCGTGTTCTAGTGCGCCCAGGATCTAATACTTAGGAACGAAGAAGAGAAAACGTTAGCAGACTACAATCCCAGACAAAATATTGTGGCCACTTTTTCTACTCTTGATTCTCTCACATTGATCACCACGCCCCCCCCCCCCCCCCCCTGAAAACAATGTTGTTTGGAATCGGGTTCTTGTCCTGGGTCTAACATGCGAAAACTGGGTGTATGGCCTCCTTTCTTCAACATTGTTTTGGGGGGAAGGAGGTGTCCACATATATTGTCCGAAATAGTAGCCTCTGACATAATGTTTCTATACCTTAACTTTTTCGTGAGGTTGAATCCATTTATTTGTTTTGATACTTCCCTTTCTTTTATGTTCACTCAATGAACTACTCGCAATAAATAGTCACATCTGGTGATTTTTAGAGAAGAGCCCTAAGTGCACTTCAAAAACCGTTTTATTGTTGATTCAATTTTTGTGAAAATGTTCAGAAAAATCCACAGGCGAAAGTTTGTCTCGCCAATTTGTTCCGAAAGACCATTCTAGGAAAGTATACCCAGTCCAATGATTGTTTTCTTTGGACCTGAGATTGTTTTTATTTGCACTATATTAACCATGACTTTTAAAATGAATGCTATACACGCTTTCTGATTGCCTTGCAGGGTATTAAGTTAAAAATTCGTCTTTGGTACTCCTCAGTTCGCAAATGCCCAATGCGTAAGATTATGTTCAAAGTTTTATTGTAACGTTTCGACTCAATATTCTACCTGAACAATCTTGCTTTAACGAGGAGTTGTGTCTTGTTTATATGAACATATGTTTTTTGTGGTTATCTTCTAGAAAAATTGTTATTTTGGAGTAGATAGCCTGCTTTATCGCTGAGAAATATTCTTCATGCTGATACTTGTAATGATCTTAGTTGTGCAATCACAGGAATTTATTCACTCAGTAAGACTTCTGTGTTATTAGCGTGATAATTGGTAAGTAGAATTTCGCAGTGATAATTGGCAGAACCTTACTGTAACTTTTATGGTAATCTCACCATAAACATCATTTCAATAACACCGTGCAATAAGCAAAGTCTTACAGTAACAATAAAGACAATCTTACCTTCTAAAATTCCCTATTTCATCGTGACAATTGGGAAGATCCCACTGTAGCATATACAGATACATCACGGTGAGATTTGCTTAAAGGAGAACTAATGGTGCCAATACAAGTTGATCTTAAATCAAAGAACAACTTTACCTGACTCAGAAAACAAGATAAATTTTACAACCAATTGCTATTAAGTACAAAAAATTACGCTTTAGTTACTCCCATGGTTGTCGCCATTTTGTTTTTTTTCCCATCAAAAACCGGGGAACAAAGGAGCGTGTTGTGACGTATAGGCGGCACTTTGGAATAAGGCCAACTGATTGGTGCCAGCATAAGCAAAAAGGGCTGCCTTTAGATTGGTAGTTACTAACCTCAAGGAAAAAAGAATGTTTTTATACTTAGTAGCTGACAGCTTAGTCACTTACTATAGAGCTAGGGGTATGATAAAAGAAATGTAAAACCAAGTAAAAACCCATACCTTCGATGTTTTGTCCACATTCAGTATAAATCTGATTTTTCCACATACAGTAAAGTTTAATTCAACAAAGCTTTCAGAAAAAGTAACTTTGTTGCATAGGATCTTCTCCAAGACTGTGCGATTCATACTGTCAGGATACATGTTCATGAAACATGGATTGTATCTAACGGAACAAAAATTTGTACAATTGCTGCAGCGTCTGCAGACCAGCTAGCCTTTCGCTTTTCATTTATCAACAAAACATGATCGTAGCGCCCCATTCCAGAGTATTTAATAAGTGGTCTTCAAGTATTCAGATAAGGCATTGCGCGTTCGTACTGATTCCATGCATTCATCTAAAAAGCCATAGTCATAATCAAAATCTACTCTTTCAAAGCATTTCAAAGCGTCCTCGTATGGTTCGGGCAATCAGCTTTGCTCAAACATTTTCCCTGGAGTATATTCTGATAGAGAGCTTTCAAAATATTTAAACCACGTGTCTTCTGAAAACAATTCATGGTGCGACACTCTTTTCTTGAGAGCGCATTACAATGCCATCACTTTAATTGCAATTTCATGCTAGAAACGGACATTCTATTCTCATAATTGGGAAGTAAACTGCAAAGACAACAAGAAATTGACCAATATCTCATTTGATAATTATATTTAGAGCATTTCTCTACTTGACCTGGTTCTAAATCGCACCTCCGTTCAAGATAGCAAGAGCGTGAAGTGCGATACGTAGTGCCGTGTTGACGTCACTGTTATCGAAGCAGATTAGTGCCCAGACTTTCTTCTCCGTTGGCGGGAAGCACTAATGGCGGCGAGTGTAGCGGCAAAGCAACATGCTTGAATGGAGGATGTTGGGACAACCAAACAAAAGCCGGTCAATAGTTTTTGATATTACTCTCTTCAATTTAAGGCCAACTTATATTATTGCCATTAGT
>JAOBRC010473566.1:0-11785 GCA_027575255.1 Scolionema suvaense
GGGATGCCGTAAAAAGCAGGGAATACAAACATATGTTCATCTGTTAACTATTGAAGTCATAGATCTAAAACATTTTGTATGGGTTCCAGAAACATGATTCTAAAACATGGTTCCTCTGCACACAATGGAAAATGCGAATTTTTCATGGAGCTGTGAAGCGCCGCGAAAAGGGGGGGTGGGATAGGAAACTTTTTAAAAAGGGGGGGGGGATGGCGGAAAGGGTGGGGGATGATTTATTAAGGGGATGGGACCACTCTGCACACTAGGCTGCTAGGATAACTTCGCGAGTGCAGTTGATTCCATGATATGCATGTACATTAACTTATAGCGTATACCACCCAAATACCGCCACATTTTTACTATAGTGGTTCTGCTGAGGGTTTCATGTTTCCCATCAATGTTTATACTGTCTCTCAGATTTATTCTGGCCTTGCTCTACATTTTCGCCTAGTTTTCACTCAATCGGTGCTATTGCACTAATAGCAGAATCGTTGAGAAAATGTCCTCCAAATCGTCCTATTGCCGCCGCACTCGTCCTTGCACTGCCAGCAGCATGATTGATTAGCTTTTTAAGTCACTGCAGCAGGTTAGTTGCTAAGACAAAGGCTGGAAAAGCCTTCAGTCTTGGTCAAGAAGCATAGCATGTATAATTTTTCATGAATTGCAGAAGGCTTGGGTCCAGAAAAGTGACAGCCTAAAAATGTATGCCTCCCGCGTTTCAAATTTCTGTGATTCTGGCTGTTTTTTGTTTCTCAGCTGATACCTTCACAGCTACTGGTGTAGAAACATGAAGGATAGGCTGAAATGCTGGCCGTGCGCACGTTGTGTAACTACAACCTGAAAACGTGGGCTAAACGGCCGGTAAGCAGATTTTACGGCTGTTTTCTTGCCGATGGCGGTATAAAGACAATGACGGTATTTGGGCGGTATACACTGACTGTTGATTAAAAAGAGCTGCACAAGTTTTTGGTAGGGAGGTTTGTTGCACTTACTGAATCCAAAATTAGTCACTTTTTATTGATTTTCTTGTTCTACATTGGCAATAAAATATAAAACCGAATAAGCACCAATAGTTTTACCACGCTAGAAATAATCGATTAGCAATAAAATTTATCAAAGGATTGGGCGCGTGAGTCTTGGTTTAGTTTTCATGAAAAAATTTGAAAATATCAAAGACACTCCTACCACCACCACCATGCGGAATAGGGTTATCAGCCTAAGAGGGTTACTCTATATTGTCTTGTTTGTTATTGTTGTCAACTGCTTCACTTTCTTTGTTGATTTTATCTACTGTGTAGCAATTTGCACAGATGGCTGTAGTGGTACGAATGGGGTCTGCACATCTCCTGGTGTATGCAATTGCAATCCTGGCTTTACTGGACCCCAGTGTGCTGACACATGTAAGTGTTTATATTTACCCTGTTTTATTAAGGGTCAGACCACCCCCTCATTTGGTTAGGAAGGGTAAATTTACCCCCATTTTCAAAACACTGTGGAAGCATAAAAACAAGTCACAAAAGCGCAAACATGTACAAAATGACAGTAAACTCAAAACAAATTCAACATACAAATCTCCAGTAAGGCAATTTATACTTTCTAGCAAGTGGCTATAAAATATATTGCTCTTCAAAACCTATGAAATGGTTGTTCAGCTCATAAAACGCTCTCATACAATGGAAACTAAAAAATATGTAATTCTATTCCAGAACAATGTCAAGCTTGCAAATTCTACGTGGTCGTTCATGCTGGGCTTGTAGGTCATGATGTGTAGACTTGACAAGTCTCTCGATTTAAATCCCGCAAGAGGGCCACAGAAGCTTGGCGATGACAACCAGAAAGAGAGACTTCTACACTTTGCCACCCATCGTTGTCGGCTCTTAATTCTCCCTATCAATGAGCCAGATTTCTGGGTTACTAAATTTAGCTTGAATTTCCTGCGCCTATTGAAACTGCCGTCAATCAAACTCAAAGCTTTGCATAATCAGGGGGCACAATAACGAGTTGGATCCTAATGATTATTTACGCACTCAAACTGCGTGGTTTAATAATCTGGTCATCAAGACCCCCTGATTTGTAAGAGAAGAACTGAATAGGCTTTTGTGTCACTACGGCCATTAGGAGGGTTGGCTGGAATTGCCAGAGTGCACTAGTCTCTCTCTCTCTCTCTCGTTCTGCGTCCAATCCATCAGTGTCTGCGTAGAGTACTAGATGCAAGGAGTTGGTTAGATTCAGAGAGACTTCTCTAGTCTACATGATGTGTAGCAGCAGAGCTTTTGCAGCTAGGGAGTCTGTTGACTGCTGGAAGACTACCCAGAGGTTAGCACATTCACGCCCTGACCATCTGCCAAAAATGCGCTTTTCTTTTTAAAAAAACCGAAAATTTGCACCAGTTTCAGTGCAGCTGATCGACGCAATCGATTAGCTGCTCAGGCAACTTTTTTGGCGATTTTTCGTCAGTTTTTAGCGCTGAGTGCAGCGCACGTGGTTTGATCTGCCTAATTAACCGGGAACATGCTCAAATTTGCATCTAAAGATGAGACCCTAAATATGACGCCGAAATCGAGTTTTCTCGTATCTGGGATTCAACGTGTTAAAGGGCGTAACCCCAGTAAGGTTTTTTGGACTCCCGCTTTAGCGGAAGAGTCCTATGAAATGAGGTCTTTCCGACACCAACGCATTTTCCCGGATAACTGCAAAATGAATTTTTCTGAAATTTGGTGTGAAGGTGACAATCCGTAATGAGGAAAAGTGATGGAGCCGGAATTTTGAAAAAAGTTCTTGTTCTGCTTGCAGGTGGCAATTTATGGCCAAAAATAGTCATTGTTAGGATTTTTTAAGAATAGTTCAAAGTCTGTTCATTACTTTTTTGTGGTTTTTGGCGTGAAACTGCTGGGCAATAGTAGCTATGTTATGGACCACGTGTCATATCTGGTAAAACTCTAGTTCGGCTTGCAGGTGGCAATTTGTACACAGTTCAAAAAGGCGTTTTTCATGATTTTTTCCAAATAAGTCAAAAACTATTCATCCGATTCTTAAGTCAAAAACTATTCATCCGATTCTTGTGTCATTTGTGGTGTGAATATTAGGGGCAACTCTAAACATGTTTTGAACTAGGTGCCATGTCTCCTGAAAGTTGCGTTTGGCTTCCAGATGGCAATTTTCTTCTAAAAATGGGAATTCTCTGGGGGGTTTTTTTCACGTGCGTCTTGAATGGTTCATCTATTGATTGTTGTTTTTGATGTGAATATTTAGACAACTGTATGCATATTATGAACCTTTTGCCATGTCTGTGGACAATCTGCTTTGTCTTACAGGTGGCAATTTAGGTCCAAAAATGGTGTTTTTCATGGTTTTTTATCCAAAGATGTCGAAAACTGTTCATCTGATTCTTGTCATTTTTAGTTTGAATATTTGGGGCAACTCTATGCATACTTTAGCCATAGTGCTATGTCTCCTGAAAGTTGCGTTTGGATTGCGTTTGGCAATTTTTGGTTCAAACGTGGCGCTTTTTATTTGTGTCGTGAATGGTTAATCTGCTTATTGTTCTTTTTGGTGTGAATATTTGAGGCAACTGTACCCATGCTATGAACCATTTGCCATATCTACGGACAATCTCGTGTAGCTTGCGGGTGGTAATTTGTGTCAGGAAATGGCTGTTTTGAAGTTTTTTCCGTATGGGTCAACAATGGTTTGTCTTTTTGTATTTGGCGTGGATCTTATTGGCAACAAAATCATGCTTTATATTGTGAGAAAATGGTCTTCAGCATGCTGATGGCAATTTATGTCAATAATGGCTATTTTAGGGTTTTATGCATATATATGAGCGTTTGCGGGTGACAATTTGCACCAAAATTAGGACTTTCAAGAAATTTTTCATGATTTTTCGTGCGGATGGCAACCCACTCCTAGGATAGGAAAGCCTTATATCCAAGATTGTAAATCCCATTCTGATTCGCCTTCTTTAACTATGATTGTCTGTCTATTTTCTGTCTAATGTGATCCAAACCTTCCTTGTACAAATGCTGTGTCGCGGGAGTCCCCACATCCTCTTTACTTGTAGATGTTGGACTCAGCTTCGTCTCAGTTTTGGTAATTTCGGGAACCCTTAGTGTAGGTTCAAATTCCTGCAGTTAAACTCAGAAGTGCTTTTGTGTCTTTGATACCATACCAATGGGGTTCTTCATATAATTAGCAGACCCAGATGGAGATCATGGAGATTTCATTAGATTTTGTAGATCACACACTGACTGACAGTCAAGTCAAAACAATAGAAAACCTCGCAGTTCACAGATGGCTGTGTAAGATTGAGTGTCCTAGGCTGTTAAGGTAATCTGTTGCTATACCTACTCTAAGCAAAACGGCAAATGGTAGCTGTTTAATATTTCATCTGAAAACTTAAAGCGGTTTTTCCGGCCAGGAGTGTGCGCTGTTTATTAAAAAAGTTGCAAGGGAAATTCCCTACTGTTGTTTACTCAAGCAAATTTCTTGGCCACGAACACATAGAACCAGTTTGTACTTTTTTGTTGCGAAATTTGTTGCCAAGCACGAGGTAAGGCCACTGGTAAACAAGTGCTTGTTCCCGGTTGCGCGCCCGGTCATAATTTTTTGTCAAGGAGCCAGCCGCTGGTCTTAATGCCACGCAACATCAAGCTCTTTTTTCATTGTTTGAGAAATTTCATAGAATGGCAAAGAAGCATCCTTTATCTTGAGGACTGGTGCACATTTATTGCCCATACTCAGTTAAAACCTCAATTATACAATTGCTAAGTAAGCGAACTCTTCCATGGCGATCGATCGTCCACGACTCAAGCAGCCATTTTAGATCCATACTAGGAGTCAACACTGCTTCCACTCATTGTTGCGAAAAATTATCACAGGTTATGAAAGAACAAGATATGGCCGAGAATGTAATTCATAACGTCAGTAAAAGGTTCTTGCGCCATTCTCATTAATAGTGATCCCCACGTCCAAAAAGCCTGTAGAGCTTTGCTCAGATGAGGACAAAAATTGCCGACGACACTTTCATCATATGCATCAGAACTATTGTGCTTTTGAAAGGATTAAACAGCGTTTTTGTGTGTTAACAGTCAAAATGTACCTCCTATTTACCTGCTCACAGCGACTGACTGAGGTTCGCACTAATTAGACTGCAAAGCAGCTGTTCATAATACCCTCAAGAAAAGTTGGGATTTAATGTCCTGGTATATGATTTAGGCAGGGATAAACTTTGAAACACAGTCTCCCGTTGCGTTGTAAAAGAAAAATATTTGAGCACTCTTTTTTTATCTAAGCCCCCAGAAAACACTACAACTACACTAAATAGCAAGTCCGACCACTATAGCTAACAAAAGAAAAGTATTTCTTTGGGCAGCAGTTTAGTTTATCCAATGGTATCTCTTGCTTTGAGAAGACGAAAAACATGGCCGATGAAAATCCGTGACAAGCAAGAAGTGCAAAGTGAAGTGATGTTGAGAGGTACTGAGTTGTATTCTCTGCGTTTCAGTGTTAGGAGAGTTGATTGTCTATAGGCACATCAAGTGAGGAGTGCATGCTGCATCGCTTCCATATTTTCCCAACTAAACCCTAAACAGCTAGTTAACCTTCATTTTTTGTTGATATTCTCAATTTTACTGATGAGAGAAAACCAAATGCAGCCGAGCATGCAATCTCCAACAGTATAATTGGTGTGTTCAGGGAGCCGCAACTCATTGATTCCACAAAAATGGTTTAATGTCTTGTCAACTGGTCTGCAGTTGGAGCAAATGGAAGTAGACCATGGGAGATAAATTTTCAAAAAAAGAGTTTTTCTGCCCAGCCGGTTCAGTTTCGAATCTTACAACCGGGATACCGGAAACCAGATATTTTTTTTATAGCGGCCTAATTGCATTGAAAACATGTGTCTTTAAGAAATCGAACCAATCCTATTAATGCGCCATTAGGGAAGATGAGCGATGTGGAAGTTGACAAGCAAAATTTCACTTTCCGAGAAGATTTCGCTTCGAGGAAAGCCACGTTTACTGCTTTTCCAAATGTTGAATTTAATTTAGGTGCTGTGTTTGCGGACCTGATATTAACATCTATGTTTAGTTCTGTTACAAAACTATCTCGTCCGTTTTCATTAATCCTCCCCCATCCATCTATCGCTGTCGGATATCATGATTTGATGCTGTTGAGCTCCCATGCTATAGTGAATCCACAGACCAGATGTGTTACAACAGGACAAAGGACTGGCTGCAAAGTCACAAACTTATAATATTGTAAATTTTGTTCTTTGATGTTCTTGAATTTTTTTCATATACTTAATGGCTTATAAAATTAACAAACATATTCTACTCTATTCACACATGAGAGCCCACTCGAATGCAACGCTTAATAAAGTTTATGAAATTAAGTGGGAATCGAGACACTATCGGAATCCTTGTATCAAAAGGTTGAAACTTCAGTCAGAAGTTGGGAGATATCAGGAACATGATGGCAAGCGTCAGCAGACAGACAGGACAGGATGCAGGTATTAGTGATGCTTTTTAGAGCTAACAACTTCATACTTTAAAAATCAAGTTCCAATCTTATACTTGGATGTAGCGCTTCCTAGTAGCAAGAACCACTCAGGCTCTTATAGTTGCAACTTCAACTCACCCCTTGGTTTATGTCAAGGATGATACACTCAGCAAGTCAAACTTTCTTAGCCGAGAAATCTGCAACTATGGATTTTGGTACTGGTTTGGCTTTGGATTACCTGAACAAAATTACAATGAAAATGTTCCCTTAAATCGTGTTTACTTCTGCTTCTTTTTTTCTTCATTCTCCCTTTATTGCCTTTGCTCTCATTAAAAGTACTGAAGGAGCCTTGATTTGGGGATTACACGTCTTCCTCACTGTCTTTTGTACGATAACAGCTATAATAAATATTAACTTCCCCCTACTGGTTTTTTCATTTCATTCTACCTGAAGCAGAAATAAGAACATAAATTCCGTAATTCTTTCGACTAAAGGCCCAAAGCGTTTCATGAAATTTTTTTAGTTTTTAGTGGAGTGTCTAATCGAGGGGGTTATTTAAAACACGGGGGCCTCTCGCATTTTTGCGAAACTCTTCTTTTTTTCTTAAATAGCAACTTCATACGTCGATGAAATATGTACTAGATTGGATGTCAACATCATGGTCACGAAACTGAAACAATGTAGTGTTGTAGAGATACAGGTAGAAGTAAGTGTGCCTCGAATGAACGCCCCTGTGGGCGTGTATATTGTGGTGGTAATTTAATAGAGGGAGGCATTTATTGGAAAATCCTTTTAGAAAGGGGGACCTTTATTCCAGGGGGCATTTATGAGAAGGAGGTGTTTGATTTCTGCATTACAGTACTGAAAAGAAACACGTTGGATGGGAGAGAGAAGATATTGTTGCGTGATGTAATAGTTTGAGGAATTATGAGGAGGTGGGAGCTTGGTGGAAAAAGGTGGCAGTTATGAAAAGTGAAAATCTTGTATGCCTAATTGTCACTTTCTTGCAGAACAGAGGCTAAGGTTGATGTGATAATGAAATCAAACTAATGTTTGTGTGTAGACATTTATTGGAAGTATGAAGACAAGAATAGAAACTCTAAAAGAGTGCTTATGTAAGATTTTCTAGGGTAAGGGTCTTAAAGGGAAACTTAACAGTAAAACATGGCTTTGGATTTTAATTCATGATGAAAGCTAGATGAGATATCCTTCCTGAAGTCCAGTAGCCACTATCGCGTTGCTAAGCATTCCCATTTCCTTTGTTACCCAGTGGCGATTTATTCAAATGGGCCTACTACATATTATCATCCCTTCTTCATAAATGGACGAGTGATTCCCTCACTAAAATTTAATAATAATTATTAAGCAGTTTGGTATTGGAGTTTGGATAATTGAGTTGTACCCACATGGCATCACGCATACTTAGTGGCAAGATGGTTGCTTCTCAACTTTAGAACTCGATATTTCCAGTACTACAGCAGCCTTTGGCGTGAAATAAAAACTGTATGTAATTTGCTAAAATATTATCGTTTTTGACCTCAGTTCCCCTTTAAGGCTTGCTGTAGAGAGTGTTTTTGTGAGTGTCTCTATTCTTTTGAGAGACAAATTATGCAAACGTTTATCTATACCAACTATACCAAGAATTACCTGAATTGGTTGGAAAGAAACTTCTTCGGAAGCATGATCAAGTTATGGAACCTATAACTGGTTGTGTTATTGGTATCTAATTTTTATTGGGCCTTCTGTCTGCCTAACCTGTCTAAGGCATTGTTTTTGCATTTCATAATTGTCTTGACAGCTGTGTTGAAGTTGTTGCTTCATTGACTTGATTACTGTTGTTTCAATGCTTTCGGTCTAAATCTATGACCCTTACTTCAATTAATGCTTCAAACTTGTTTAGTTCCATGCTTTGCCTGTGATAATGGAATCTGTATTGCTGAAAATGAGTGCTCATGTGAGGATGGGTATACCGGTGATGCCTGTGATGTAGGTAAGATGTATTTTGTTGATCTAGTATAGTAATGTTTATTACATTTTATGATCGTGTGAGATGATTTAGAAACATAACTATGTTATGACAGGTAAAACAGTGAGAGGTTGTTAGCAACTCAGCTTACTTGAATAAATTTTGTTGGAGTTTCATATGGTCCACTTCCGGTAAATCAAATGCTGTTCCTGGTGGCTAGTGTATATCACCCAAATACCGCTGCATTTTTACTAAAATCATTTTGCTGAGGGTTTCATGTTTCCCTTCAATGTTTAGACTATCTTTCCGATTTATTCATGCCTTGCTCTCAGCTTTCAATGAGTTTTCACCTGATCAGTGCTATTGCACTAGTTGCAGAATCGTTTAGAAAATGTCCTTCGAATTGTCCCATTACCGCCACACTCGTCCTGATACCGCTACGCCATGATTGATTAGTCACTGCTGCTTGTTCATTGCTAGTACAAACACTGGAAAGACCTTCAATCGTCATCAAGAAGCATAGCATGAACAGTTTTTTACCAATTGCAGAACTTTAGGGTCCAGAAAAGTGACAGTCTATAAATGTATGCCTCTCGCGTTTTTCAATTTCTGCGATTTTCGCTGTTTTTTCTTCCTCGGCTCATACCATCATGGCTTCTGTTGTAGTAACATGAAGGATGGCCTGGAATTCTGGCTGTACGCATGTTGAGTAACAATAGCACAAAAACGGAGGCTAAACTAAGTAGATTTTACAGCTGTTTTCTTGCTGATGGCGGTATAAAGATGGTGGCAGTACTTGGGTGGTATAGGCTATGTATTATAATTTGGTCTCTGTTACATGTTACCTATGGGTATACGATCCCCAATGTGAGGTTGCACTGTTCATTTGAATCAGCATTGCACTTAGGGGTCATTCATTGATTAACACCATGGGTTTGATGTCAACTGCGCTGATTAGATCTGTTAATTTGATACAAATCAACAAATTATTTCAAAGGAAATGTTTATTTTTACCATATGTTATGGAACTCAACATGTTTACACAAGGTCAAATGGTAACTTGATGCTGTTTCTGGACTTCCTACATTCTAGGGTGCCTATTTCCAGCAGGAAACAGGTCATTGGATGACTTCTGGCATTGGTTTGTTTAATTGGGTTTAAAGGAATACGATCACGAAATTTTTTATTCTCCAGTTGCATCTGGTAGCGTTTAACATTAGCATTTTGACAAGTTTAGTGTGGCGAATAAGCCTGTTTCATGAAATATTACAGGATATATAGATTTCACGTTGGTTCTCGTGCCGATCGTCACTAGCAGTATCCATTCATCAGCCATTGAGCTGTTGTGCATACATTTTGAAGTAGCCCAGGCAGTCAAACCTGTACTATTACCGCAATTGCGCCAACCTATTGAAATATTCGATATGAAAAGTCGCGAAATTTTTTATTCTCCAGTTGCATCTGGTAGCGTTTAACATTAGCATTTTGACAAGTTTAGTGTGGCGAATAAGCCTGTTTCATGAAATATTACAGGATATATAGATTTCACGTTGGTTCTCGTGCCGATCGTCACTAGCAGTATCCATTCATCAGCCATTGAGCTGTTGTGCATACATTTTGAAGTAGCCCAGGCAGTCAAACCTGTACTATTACCGCAATTGCGCCAACCTATTGAAATATTCGATATGAAAAGTCGCGCCTATGATATTCACTCAAGCACTGCAGTCAAGATCGTAATGCGAGATTATGACATAGCTGATTGTTTTGGCTTCACTCTGCCTGCTACGAATGGTGAAGCACTTGGAAGGAGAATATTTAACAGCTCATGGAAACAGCTAGTAAATTTACGCATTTACTAGAAAAATGAAGGCACTAAATCATCTTAATCTTTTGCCTTCTGTTCCATTCATAGTTCACATCCTTGTATACGGCAAGAGCATGTCTATTCTGGAAACTATAATTTGGGTCATGAGTACATAAGAGGTTGACAAGTAAATATACAAAGTAAACTACAGGAATATTGTAACACTCAGGGACTAATAACATTTTTCGTAATCATTAATTGCACAGAGGCAACAAGCAGCAGAAGTTCTCCTAACTACTCTCATGAAGAAGTGAGGTCTGAACAAATATCTCTATAGTTACAGTTTAGTGCCTTGAAAACTTCAGAGCTGTTTTCTGTTTTTGTTTGTCATCTGTGGAAGATAATTTTCATGCAAGAGTACAGTGAATCTACGTATTCACATTTGAGCTGAATCTTAGGAGGTGATTGTTATTATGGTTGTCTCGTGTTGATCTCAACTTTCTGAACAGAATCGCGTTCATAAGCACTGACCACCGAGACTTCCAGCAGATCAGAATCAGCACTGGAATGGAAATAGGTTAAATACATGGTAATATAGGTACCACATGATACAAATTCTAGCCTGAACAACTGCTAGCATGAATAAAAGGTTCCCCAAACTATGTTTGTACAGAATAAAACATCAGCTTATTAAACATGATTTGAACATGACATTGATGAGATTTGTCATGTGTGTGCTGTATGGAGCATGCAATGTAAAGCTACTTACATTTTATTTGTGATTTTTCTGCCTATAATGGTATAAAACCATGGTTAATTTCTTGCCTTGTCCTTAAACTGATATTTTGTATAATTTTGAGTACTAGAAACATGTGTTGGGGTGAGTTATTTGCCATGAAACAGTCGCAGGCTTTGGGCATTTTAGGCGTATGCCCTACAAGAAAAGGCTTGATTAAATTGATTGATTAGCATTGCTGTATTTTGAAGAACTGCTATATAAAGCATTCCACTGTACTCTAAATCATAATAAACTCGAGAAGATGTTTATTAATTTTGCCCAATTCGAAACCCAACCTCTCCTTATTTTGACCCCCTGTCCCCTGATAGTTAATTTTGTTGGATTAAATCTCCATGGTTCATTTTCTTGAACGTATGTATATAGTGACTGCTAGTTCTACAAAAAACTGCACTAGTGTCATATGTTGTTGAGTACATTGTTACAGGTTACTAATTTTGATTATAATCCATTAGACTATGTCCACTCGCATTCTTGAATTAAAAAATTGGTTAGATCTCGCCCCCGCAATGATTATGATGTTACTGTTATTTAGCTTTGGGAATTGTTCAGACCCTCCCTGGTTATATGACACCCCTGGTTGTTTTGGAATTGACATTACACTGGTGCCATTCCGACATGTTAAAGGAAAACTCCGACCCAATACTAAGTGACCCTAGGTCGAATAAAACAGCGATTCTGTGACCAATGCTGAGTTCTATCTCCTATAACACACACTCGT
>JAOBRC010473677.1:0-11779 GCA_027575255.1 Scolionema suvaense
CAATGTTGATTTCACAACAAGTATTGTCCAGTTTGCACCAATCAAAATGTGTCTGCGATCTATCATGATCATGACGCTTGTATATGATGCAATATTTCAAAGCAGGCTACGTAGGTAGAAAACTCGTGTGGCGATTGAGAAAGGCTTGCTTCATGGTGCAGCTTTCGGAGCTGTGGGGAAGTTCGGTGCGTTAAAAGCGGCAATCGTGAGTTGAGGAGTTCACATGGTTATTAGGAAAATTCTGACTGGTGCCACAGCCCCCTTGGCACCCCCCCTGGATCCGCCTCTGCAGTCTTAGGAACATTTTTATGTTTTGTTATCAACCGTGTGTCAATGCTGGGAAAAAACGTTCACCATAGCCATTGCCATTTATTTTTGAAAAGTTCATTTTTCATATTGTTCTTAGAAATGTTTTTGAATTTTCTGGGCTTTTTTCAGTGGAAATTGACCATTTTATGACCTTTTCAAAATATCTCAAGAATACTTCATTGTTCTTTGAATTTTTGGTGTGAATCTTGCTGGCAACATTACTTTCTTTATGAACCATGCATTGACTGTTAGTAAACTCTCGCTGTGTTAGCTGCTATATTGCTGACAATGTTGGGATCAAGAGTTTTTAAAGCTTCTTCGACTGGAAATGTCAGTCTGCTTTACGTCTCTGATGTGATGCAACCTTTTTTGTAAAGGAGCAGTTTGGTGGCAGTCCTCAGATCCTGTTAACTTACTGTTTAGAAACACAATACAAGTATTGTTTGTTGATGATATCATCATTGGGCCATCTCTTGCTTCTTGATCATCCTTCTTTTGTATGATTTGACACATTGAGTCATGATCAGATTTGCGGGAGTCTATTAATGATGCTTCATTTGTTAAGGCTGTTTCTCTCCTTTCTGTCAATTCCATTGCAATTCTTCTTGTGACGTGTACCTTGTGATTACAGTTTCATTTCTCTTTAATCTTCTGTGAATATCTTGAATTGGAAGATCTTCTATCTGACGTACATCTAGTGTTTTAACTCACCAAGGTTTATCATGGTCACCATGGGTTACAGGTTCGAGCCTCCCTCCAACTGATTAGCGAGAAATCCCTGAAGATTAAAGGGGAACTAAAGTCAAAACGTAAATTTTGATGCATTGCAGAGCTCATGTAAATATGGCATGCAGTTTTTATTTCATGACAAAAGCTGTGGTGGTTCTGGAGACATCGAGTTCTAAAGTCAATTAGCTACCATCTTCCCACTAATTATGCATGATGTCTTGTGGGTACAACTCAAATTATCCTAACTTTATTACCAAAATACTCAAGATTAAATTTTAGTGAAGGAGTCACCCTTCCATTCTTTTTTTTAGTAACTAAGCCTGATGATATGCAATAGATCTCTTTTAAAAAGTAAGCTTACCGCCATTGGGAACTAAAGAATGTCAACGCTTTGCGACCTACCCGTATGACATCATAAAAAAGCAAGATGGTAGCTGCTCAGCTTTGGGACGGGATGTCTGGACAAGTACACAAGCTTTCATTATGAAATAAAAACCCAAGGTCATGATTCACATGGCTCTATCAACTATTAAGATTTCGTTTTTGACCTTAGTTCCCCTTCACAGAAGGGTAGGGATTTCAGAAATTTCTTGGCAGCTTCGCATGGAGAGAAGAGCTGCAACCAACTTCAGCAATTTGATGAACCTCATGATCAGCATCCGAATTCTCTGGTACAGAATTGTGTAGAATTGTGGAGTAGAAAGGAACATCTCTCCAAATCAAAACAGACAATGCAGCAAATTTTTCAATGATGTATCGATTTTTCTAAGCTGAGATTTACATCATTTATTTCTCGGAGTGCCATGCACAGGCTTAAAGTCAAACGATGACAGGTACCAAGCTTGCATCTGCATCACATGGCACAGTTATCCACTATAAACATTGCTGGGAGATCTGTTGTAGCACAAACGTGGTTGTGATCTGCAACTGGCTGAGCAAGTTTGAGCACTGAGTACAAGCTGTGATCCGACCCAACAGTCTTAAAAATCAGAGTTGACTGAGTGGGGAATTAGTGAGCATATATTACTCAAGTTCAATAAGTTTCTCGGTTCCAAGTATTTTTCCAGGTCTGTTAGTTAAACGTCTCGGTTTCTCATTAAGAACAATTCCATTTTTGTTCTCCAATACATTGAATAGACAGTTCCAAGATATTCCAGCATACCAAATTCGTCAACACTAACTTCATTCCATGAAGAGTGCTGATAATTTTGAGCTATAGGTGTAAAAATTATGCAGTTACAAGGTCAGGTTTGTGCAAACTGGAATTTAAATTTTGCTGTAACTTAAAACAGATCTTGCCTTGATTGACAGATCATGTATTTCGGGAGGTGACTGATTAGCCTTTTATCAAGTTGAAATATAAGTCCAATCTTTGATAGGGTCTGATATTTCGTTTATGGTGTGAAATTATGTATGTATTCTTTAAGCAAGGATATAGTACCCAGTGATCATTATTGTCGTGTTTTTTTCAGTTGCGTACAGTGTTCTTACTTGCATTGGTTTTAGCCGAAGAGTCCTATAAAATGAGGTCTGTCTGTCTTTCCGTCCGTTCGTCTGTCTATCCGTCCGTCCGTCCGTCCATCCATCCGTCCATCACCAACGCATTTTCCCGGATAGCCGCTCAATGAATTTTTCTGAAATTTGTTGTGAAGGTGACAATCTGTAATCGATGAAAAGTGATGGAACGGGAATTTTGAAAAATATTTTTGTTTGGCCTGCAGGTGGCGATTTCTGGAAAAAATGGTCGTTTTTAGGGTTTTTCAAAAATATTTCAAAATCCTTTCATTGCTTTTTTGTAATTTTTGGTGTGAAACTACGGGGCAATGGCAGTTATGCTCTGAAACATGTGTCATATGTGGGAAAACTCTCCTTTGGCTTGCAGGTGGCAATTTACATACTTCCAAAAATGGTGTTTTTCATGGTTTTTTCGTAATATCTCAAAAACTATTCTTCCGATTCTTGTTATTTTGGTGCAAATAACAAGGGTAACTCTGCACATGTTTTGATCCATGTGCGATGTCTCCTGAGAATCTCGTTTGGCTTGCAGGTGGCAACTTACGCCCAAAAATGGCGATTCTCAGTGTTTTTTCCAAATATGTCAAAATCTGTTCATCTGATTCTTGTCATTTTTGGTGTGAATACTTATGGCAACTCTACATATATTATGAACCATGTGCATTGTCTCCAGAATATTTCGTGTGACCTGCAGGTGGCAATTTACTTCTAAAAATTGCGTTTTCCATGGTTCTGTCCAAATATGTCAAAAACTATTGATAGGATTCTTGTCATTTTTTGATACGAATATTGTCCATGTTATGAACAGTATGCAATGCCTCCTGAGAATATCATTTAGCATGCGGGTGGCAATTTACGTTTAAAAATGGCGATTTCGTTTTTTTTTCCAAACACGGCATAAATGGTTGATTCATTTTATGGCATTTTTGGTGTGATTCTTCGATCAACTCTGCAGGTGTTATTAACCATGTGCCATGTCTGGGGAAAACCTTGTTAAGGTTAGGCTTGGGAGTGGTGATATACGTCCGAAAGTGGCTATTTTCGGGTTTTTTCCAAATATTTTTAAAGAGACTCTTCCTTGTTTTCCCTATTTTGGGGGGTGGATCTTAGGGGCGTCATTAATAATGTCTACCAATATTGGCTATTTTCAGGGATTTTTGACAATATTTCTAGCACCCTTTATCGGTTTTTTGTTATTTGCGGTGTGAATCTTTTGGTTCATGTCTTTTTTTTTTTATCTTACACAAGGATTCTCAACTAATTTTGCGAGAATACACCAATTATGTGACTTGTTTATTTTGACTTGTTTAGGTAACATGAGTCGATCACTTTCTCCAGTTAGCGCGGTAACAATGAGACCAGTACCTGCGGAAGATGATGAAAGTTCCAAGCTGATTGCTGGTATTATCTCCGGTGCATTTGTAACAGTTTTGGTTGTAGCATGCATCCTTACTGCAGCATGTAGAATGCAGTGCAAGCGGAAAGCTGCTCTGATTCATCGTATGCATTATTCTGTGCATGCAGACCAAGCCATCTCTTTATACGACACTATGTGCTCAGAAACCACTAAAAGATCGAGTGTCAGTGCTGCTGACAAGTCTTTGATTCGTGTCAGCTCGGGTTCTGTTAGCAATGTGTTGTATGCAGCATCTTTACGGACATTGCCATCGTTATATGATCGCAGTCGTATTACAGGAGCATCGTCCACAATATCTGACTCAATAGTTTTGCCTATGAATCCACCTCCATCTCTGGTGGATTATGCCGCTTCTATGCGTGACACATCATCGGTTTGCAGCACGGCGCTCACTCACCCTGCTGATTCACGGCCACGTTGCTTTTGCGATCGGCTGATGGAAATCGATGAGAATTCTGAACTAGACAGTGGTTGCGAAGGGCTTCCACCTACACCTTTGTTCTTTGGTGCAGAGGCAGAAAGTGTAACTTCTGCGACTGAGTTTTCCTTCTATTCGAAGAAGAGACACAAGACCTGTGTTGATTGTATAAAAAGGAATTATGTAGGAAGTACTGTGTCGCAACAGACAATGCGCAGCTGGAGAACTGCGAACAGTGTGCAAGGGTGTGTGCCGTCCTTAAATAGTATATTTGCAGGTACCTCATCTCAGCCTTCTCTGGTCAATGCTGCTGAGCCGCCAAGGGACTCATTGGGACATGCCCCATCTCTAGCATCATCTACGTGCGAAGCTCCATCAAATGATGTTGTGCATGGCTACAGTGTAAATACGCCTGCAAGCATTCATCAATATTCATCTACGAGCAGTTCTAGAGATGGTCTCCATGCTCTTCTCCCATCTTCTGCATCCTCGAACTCCAGAAGGATCGAGTCCGATCCAAGTTCTGGCAGTGAATACTGGCGACCTCTGGCACCAGCTTGTTCAGATATTGACAATAATGAAGTTGAGAATGAAGATGAAGGGCATGATGAGTTTCTTCATGGACCTCCTGCCTCACCAGCCACTGGCTACGCGTCGGAAGTGTCAGATCTTGAAGAAGGAGCATTACTCTTTCACTTGGGTCACTTAAATTTATGAGATTGTTGGTTAGTCTTTACATTTTAATTTAGTGTTTTATGCACGGTAGACCCATTCAGTTTCCTGACCCAAATTCTTTTCACATATTATTTGTTACAGCCTGTTGTCCGCATTTTTCGGACTATCATTTTAATTGATTGGTTTGCTCTCGATTTGTATTGGGATATCACACGAAGTGGTGTATTTCTGGTGCAAGAATCTGTAGATTAATACTTCCTTGTCTCCCTACGGGCCAATGGCCTTAGTGCTATTTGGCACGGCATTTTGATGTACGCTAATGGTAAAACGTGCCTTGATCCGTACCAGTGTGGATAAAACCTACTGGGAACATAGTACTGCCTGTAAGCTGTCACGTGACGTTAAAAAAATTGCTGATGGCCTCATAAATTTTTGGTGACGTCAGCATTTCGTGATATCATCTGGATTTTTGAAGCAAATTTTTATACATTTATTTTTTTCGATTTTTTGCGTAAAAATTATTCCTGGAGCGTTTGAAAACATTTAAACATGTTTTAACTGCCATTGGTATCACAATTCTAGCGAAAACGAGCAAAAATTACGATTTTTGACAAATTTTGCCATTGGCGGCCTTCTAGAATCGGCCCATATCTCCGGACCCCCTATGGGTGTAGCCTTGCGATTTGGGCTAGGAGTTTCTTATGCAATTCTAATAGAGGCCCCAAAGTGCCAGCTCTTCGGCGTTTCGGTTTTAAAAAGATTGACTTCGGAGGGGGGGGGGGTAAATTGGCCCCGTCCCCCGTTCCAAATAGGGTAAACTTTCGTTACCTTCATTCTGGAAATTTGTTGGCAGTAATGACAGACGATGGATGTATGTTTTCGAAATTTACCGACTTCGATCGTGATCTGCCTCTCATCTTCGTGATGTCTGAGAAAGACAGGGAATAAATATAGCTCGATATCTCGCTTCTTCGTAATTGTCGCTGCATCTTATCATGTAGGCTGATTCTTAGCTTGCGTTTAATTTTCAGTCAGACATTTTGTTTTTTACAAAAAATTAATTAAGAAGAATGAGCTGTGGAAGCTTTAGTGACTGAGCTGGCTTGCTATTACCGATCTAATATGTCGTTGTTGTATCTTACAAAATTTCTTCGGACAACCTCTGAAAGAAGAAGCTCTTGCTTGCTATTCGAAATTTCCAGGTAATATTTTCGCGGATATATGCATTCTACCTTATTAAAAGTGCCCTTTTTTCTAGGACTTTTGAGTTAGTGTATTTTAGTATGAATATAGTTGCACTTGATATTTTGTCGCTGTTTTTATGCTGGATGCACATATTGGCACCTGATCGCAACGCGGTGCATGTAAATTATCTTCTTGATGGCATCGAATTGTGCCTATACGCCTATTTTCTACTGTGAATATTGTACATTATGTGTATTCCCCTTCGTCTAACAGGGGGTTATTTTTAAATCTACTGGTCTACCACCAGTAATATATATATATTATATATATATATATATTATATATACAGCATATAATAGATTTTGATTGGATGTTCCGTCGATATCTGTACTTATGGCTCAGCGATAGCGTTTGTTTCATGTCAAGAAAATATTTTTATCATTGTATGTTTAAGCTGGTGTAAATGTATGTTTTTTTATTTCGGCAACGCAATGTTTAGGAATGTTATGCTGAGGAGCAATTTTTTGTGCTGATTCACTATCACTTGCTCACTTACTAGTGCACACTCACTCACATACTCACATGCTCACACCACTCCCTCGCTCACTGACAGCGAAGATGGCTGAGTCTTTCCTTGGACAGGAAAGGGAGAAAGAAGAATAGAAGCATTCATACCGATGTTTCTAGTGTTGCTGCTGTTCTTCTGAATGATCAGATTTGGAAATCAGCTTCATGATGTGAGAGTACTTCTTATGTTCCTACTTCGTACTTGTGCTTGCGTTTTTTTTGCTCGTTTTTGTTTGTTTGTTGTTTTTTTTGCACTCTTGCTTCAGAAAATGAATCCTGTAAAATGAGATCTGTCTGTCTTTCTGACCTTCCGTCACCAACGCTTTTTTGGCATTTATTGCAGGATAGTTGTTAATTAAGTTTGATGGGCAGATGAAAGTCGGCAAGGCGGGATTTTTTCAGCCAATGTCTTTGCTTGCCTTGCAAGTGGCCTTTTCAGTTCAAAAATTCCCGTTTTGGAAGTTTTTTGAAAATATGTCAAGAGCTGTGCATTCACATATTTCTGTTGTGCTACTAAAGAGCAGCAGTAGCTCTGGTGTGGACCATGTGATATGTCTGGAAAAAACACTCGTTCACCTTGGGTGTGGTCATTCATGTCGTTAGATGGCCAGTTTGGTTGCTTTCGTATCGCCATATAATAGTTGTTGTATTTATTTTGTTGATATGGTTCTTGTTTTGCTATGGCTGTTCTGTACCATGTGTGGCATTTTATTGCCTTTTCTGTGGTGTGACACTTTGATCCTGGGACTTGTTTCCTTTTCTTAGTCTTTTTCTTGACTTCAATCTAATTGAAGAAACCTATCATCTAAGATCTGATGCATAAAATTTGAGGATGGGATGTCACAAATGCATGGTTCATCGTTGATTTATGTAAATGTATACTTTTTTGCACCCCTGAGGACTTCTTTCTTGGATGAAAGTACTACGATCCGAGTTTCAAAACTTTACTGGCTGCAGTGTTTCGAGAGGAAATGTTCAGCAACGTACAGAGACAGGCTTCTGCGGTTGGCTCTCAATTTTCGTCAAATGGCTCCGTACTTGGGCTATTTCTTCTGCTTCCATCTTATCTTCATTTTTTTGTCATTTTCTCGTGCTATCCATAATCAAACACTTGCTACCCAAGCAAAAGCTATGGCTCGGAACTTTATCGTCCTGCCTCAGGCTAAGTGAAAGTTTCAACACGAAGCGCGTTTAGCCGTGAACTACACTGATATTAACCTACTTGCTACTTCAATATTGATCGATCAATATTGTGTCCTTTTTATTGCCATGCTTGTAAGCTCAGGCTTGCCGCATTGCTTGTATAGTCTACCCGGTGCGTAAGGCAGTGTTTGTTGTTTTTTGGAAGGGGAGAGCAGCAGAAAACCTAAATTTCAATCGAATCAACGATAATTGGTGGAATTCTATTGGTCTTATATAGAAAACTGCTAATCCGATTAGTTGTTGCATAGCTACGGTGAATGTTGACCATAAACTCCACCTGGCTTCAATCAGAGAAATGTCCATGTGAAGTGGAGTTCGTTCTGTCATGTAACTATGTAACTACAATTTATCAATGCATTACAGACTCCAGCATGGCACTTAGTGACATTTATTCCAAGTTAAAGAAATTGCCTAGTGTCAATATAAATGTCAATAAAATAACAATAGCAAGACGACAATTGTGCCTAGCTAGCAAGGAAGTTATATGAATTGTGGCTCGTCATGATAAAGAAAATGTTCAAAGAAACCTTTTGTGTGAGCACATGATTTACTTATTCGCTATTCTGGATTGATTTCGAGAAAAACATTGAACGTGAACGTGACTTGTCATTCTAAGTTGGTTGTGTTTAATTCCTTTTCACGTTGTTCATCGTCAACAACAAGAAACTTGTCGCTCATGATTATAGTGTGATGAAGGGAGCGAGATTAATGCCGCTAGATGGTTCACCTTTCAAATTTACAAACTGTGTGAACATGGATGAGTAACATTCTCGTCGATAATTTGTTCCTATATTTATACTATTTAGCACATTTATCATAGGTTCTGAGGTTTGGTTGGGATGACAAAAGATGGTAAAAACAAAACGAGTGTTTTCTTTTCTTTTGTGTGAATCTTTAAAAAGTAACACGCGTATCGCTGGAAGTGTGTTCATTTTTGTATTTGTCTGCAAGAAAGATAGAGAACTGAATGGTATGAGATACACCAGTTGGGGCATAAAGAAAAGGTTTTCCTCTTTATCCAGATGGGTGAACCAGGGCGAATGTGTGAACATTGATGTTTGTTATTATACTGGAGCATATAGAGTTTGTTTTTGGCTTTCCTTACGAACGTCTAGATTAATCGTGAGCATTTTGATGACTATTATGTTCCGTCGACCAGTCAGCTATTGACGTGTTCTCGGAAGCTTGTCATGAGCTATCGTTTTTGTTGTATTAACGTCTTTGACTGTGATGTGCAGTATCTCCTATCGGTGGCACAAACTACTTATCGTCATTAAGAGACAGTTGATTTTATGTCACATTAAAAAAAACGTGTTGATGCGGTTAAATATTTGATTTTCAGTTGGCCTGCTGATTTTGTGAGATTTGTGAAAAATTCGAAAAATTCCTAGAACGTCGCATTGGAGTTGCTGTGCCTTCTATTTGTGTTGTTTTGTTTTTTATTTATTCCTTTTGAAGTAGCCTGCCTACAGCCTCTGCTCGAATCAAGTTCTCTCAAGCAAGTGAAGCGCAGTGCGCTTGGTGTGGTACAGGCTATTTTGAAGATGTTCGCTACAAAATTTTTGTAATTATTGATCTCTGTTGGTCTACGTTTTTGCAGTAAAACTCCTTCAAAACAAACAGTTTAATGGAGCTATTAGAAAATGTTATTCCCCTCAGTAAAACAATGTATATTTTGAGTGTTTCTTAGTATACTTTGACGTGCATCGGCTCTCAGTCTGCAACTGTGTCGACTTATCTCGTTTATAGATCATAGGTTAAATACTTCCACAACTTCTTCGCCTCATTCTCTTACTGTCAGTTTTCTCGTGGTTCTAACTTTCACTGACAACGTATTAATATACTTGGTGTTTCACATAGTTGTTGAAATGAAGTATGCATCATCCTTGCCCACACATTCTCACTGTTGATCAGCGTCGACGAGTGAATGCAACAAGTCGGACAACGCTTTTGGACACTTTTTCAGTGATTCATGAGAAAAAGCCTCCGGAAATCATTCTGCTGTTTACTTGTTTGCTTTCGTTCTGTTTTGTTGTATGTTTGTGTATTTTTTGTAAGTTTGGTGAGCAGTGGTCGGGTTTCATCAGCTGTTTTGTCGTTTTTTCAAGCGTTATTTGTGGACTTAAAATTTTATGTATTGAGCATCCGTCTCTTGTAGGCATAGCGATGTAATTCATGTGTTGTTTGTGTGTGCGCGACTTTGATTTGTGTGTGTTTATCACGAAGTTGACTTTGTTGTAGCTATGTGCATTGTGTCATATTTTGTACTTCCGCGCAGTTAACGGCTCTGGGACATTTGTATATAAACGCGTATTTGCCGTCAAATCGAACATGATTCTGTGCAATATCTGTGCTCGTATTTGTTGATTGTATACTGGGAGTAGGACGATCTTACGATGGGATATTTCCGTTGGTCTGCATCGTGTTGAGGTTGGGATCTGGCGATGAAGTAATAGTTACCTCTTCCATTTAGTAGAATTCCCGCTTTGGCAGAATAATTCTTGCAAAGAAAGAACAGTCTGCATTTTGTACAAAAAAAAACACTTTTTAATTTTGGAGACATGTTTCGGAAATAACTTTTTCCATTATCAGTCCAAAAAACTACGTGACATAATCCACACTAGGACAACTATTTATACAGGCTCAAGGCGATTGCCGGCCCCGACCCCCGGCCCTCTTTCCCCGGCCCTGAGAAAAAGTGGTTTTCAGGCGTAGCAATCAATTCTCGACGACAACTGGACACGTTATAAGTTGCCAAAGTGCAAACGGAGGCTAAGTACTTGAAATATGTCGAGAAATCTATGAATTTGCTACTTGAGCGTTCACAGTTAGGGCTGGGAAGCTTCAACCGCGCGACCGACTGTTAGAGTAATGAGCAGACTTAGAGAAGATCGTTTACATCGTCTCTAGCACCTGGCATAAAAAGTGTGCTTCAGCAGCATTGCACACGAAACCAAAAGGATCCATATACACTTTTTCAGTCAGAATAAAATCAATGAGAATGCCAAGGTCGCAAATTACTTGAAATTTTATGCATCCTCCGCAGTTCATAATAAATAACAAATTTACATTATCTCCTTTTTTTGCCGATTTTGTTATACAGCGACAAGTGTGCAGAGTCAACGTCTCTTACGTTTCTCTCCATTTCTGTATCAAAGGTTTCGTAATTGGTTGGGAATAAGTTTCTTAAACAAATTCAATCTCGACCTTTTTGAAGGTGGTATACCTGCGCAAAAATATATGTTTAAGCTTCCCGTTGGAATAGGTTGCTTACTTTCCATGGAAAAGATGTTATTAGAAAAACTGCCAAGGAAGGAAGAATAAAAGCGCCATGAACTTTTACTAAGTTTACTGTGTGTCAGTACGTTGAAGTACCATGACTGTGTATTTACGGCTCTTAAGAAGGCCTAATACTCCTTCCAAAACAGGCGAACGCTCCTTAAATATACATTTTTTTTATATACAAACACTGTTTGGGCAAACGTTGATGTTCGTATCTTCAAACAAAGTTTATGCGCTTCAATGTCCTTAATAGTCCGCGGGGACACATTTTGTTGTCCATGGAGTGGACCACCCCGCCCACCTCACCTTGGGAAAACATACTTCCCGATAGCTAAAGGAATGAAACTTGGCACACTTATTGGACTCCCGCTTTAGCGGAAGAGTTCTATAAAATGAGGTCTGTCCGTCCGTCCGTCTGTCACCAACGCATTTTCCCGGATAACCGCTCAATGAATTTTTCTGAAATTTGGTGTGAAGGT
>JAOBRC010473788.1:0-11778 GCA_027575255.1 Scolionema suvaense
GTTTCAGTCGACTTTGATGTTGTCTATAAGAGTCTACAAGCATTATCGGGAACGAATTTTCGTTCGCGCCGTAGGACCCTTAGGCGAACACTGCGTGAACGATCGTTTCGTTCGCGCAATTTGCAGAAGCTTGCAATCTGCTACGTCAGAGCGAATTCAATACCCCATTGAGCAAATGGCGTTGCCACCTGCTTTCATGCTGGTCAGATTGCTATAAACAAATTTGAATCTTGGTGCCATTCCAGCAGTTGCTACGATACATAGCATAATTAGTAGCTGTGCTTTTGTCTTGTTTGCGTGAGTCCTTGCTAATTTTTTATCAAGCTGCATAGCATTAGCGGCCAATGTTAGCAGACCTAGCAAATGGTTGAAGTGCGCTAGGTCTGGGAGCAGGCTAGGGGGGATGGCAAAAAGGGGGGATCCCATAAAAAAGGGGGGGGAATAGCCATTTCGCTGCTCTGCAACGAATAATGTATTATTCGCTATTTCTATGCAATGTTACTTAGAACTCCACATGTTCACTTCTGTTCTGATTGATGGCTTTTTTGGTTGTTTCTTGACTTAAAAGATTAGTTAATGTTAGTCTCGGTTTTCTTGTAATTCTGTTCCTCATTTTGTACTGATTAACCTTGGACGAACTGTCATTGCCACTACCACATAGAATATACATATAGCATTTTTCATTGTTCTGTTCTCGTGAAATTCTTGAAAAAAGAGGGGGATGGACATTTTTTAAAAAGGGGGGGGGATGATCTCAAAAGCGTGGGGAAGGGGATAGATTGTACCCCCTAGGACACTATGTTTTCTCATTGGCTTGACACTAGATTTCTTAGTTGCCGGGTACCAACTAGCCACTGATTGTTCTCCATGTTCCCCGTGGTACTTTTAGCAGGTACTGTTATGTTTGTTACATTTCTTAACAGATTACAAATTAATGAGAAATATCAAACACTCTTAGAAATTAGCACCATTGCTACCCGGTAAGTAAGGAAACTGACTTTAATTTGCTTTCCCAGTGTATTGTAGGATTAAAAAGTTTTCTTTCAATTTATTCTGCATTTCAGTTTTTATAGCTGGTGTTGAGTGGCGGTATCACGACATGACTTGGCCGAACTATAAGCGAGACAATTTTAAGAGGACACATAAAAGATGGAATTCAAGAAATGATTCTATCATGATCCCATACATCACCATTCCACGAGGTTTGTTTTGAAGTTTGATCTGGGCAATCTTTGATCAGCATTCTGTGAAGTACGTTTGTATACATGTGTTGCTAATACATGCCTAATTTATGTCAATTTTTGTCTCCATTCCACTAGTTTTGTGTAAGGCAAAGATACTGATTATGCTGTGTCCTGCATAAAGATTTGAATTTGTTTATTACAAGTGGCAATGTGGGAACAGGTGATGTGCGCCTTCATTCTGTGGGCCATTTAATATTTGCACTGGCATTGTAGCAAATGGCATTAACGTGCTAAAGTGAGCAGACTATCAGAGAAGCTGACTTTCTCAACAAGTCTACGAAAAGCTAAGTCAGTAGAGGCTAAAAACAAGTTGTTCAGCACAAAGCCTCTCAACATGTGATTATTTCATCTTCCATTGCCGGAAGTGCTTCCTCATTAGACTGATTGCTTTTGAATTCTCTTCGCTAAATGTTTTGGCATGGCAAAGCATCTTCAGCGGAACAAATGTAAAATGACTGTGAGCAGGAAGAGTGGAGTTGACAGAATAGAATTCAGAAACAGTACTACATGATGATTTTCATTCAGGGCCCCCTCATTTGAAAGGGGTGACCACTTTTAAGCGTGCAAAGCTTGGCATTCAAAAAATTAAATAAAAAATTTTTTTCATCAGACCATGAAATTCCCGAAATTGATGAATGGGAGCACTACACCTATCCTCAGTATTGAACCCATTTTGCATGGCACTAATTTCTAGACTAGAAAATTCGTCCCTAGTGTAAAGGGATCATGAAGTTAATACACATCAACTCAAAACGTCGTAGGGCCAACTAGGAGTTTTTGGCACTGCCCGCTGCTAAGCTCTTCCCATCTGCACGTCTACAAGAGATGAAAGTGCGCCAAAAGTATCTGCTTGCCAAAAGCTCCTAGTCTGTTCTTCAGACTGCTTTAATTATATATTACCACTTTCCGGTTTGTACGGCACAACCTGGCTGGATGACTTCAAAAGATTAGACGTTCTAGTCTAACTAATTTCCTGCACCTACTTACTCGCAATGTCATAATTTAGGAATGTTTTAGACCTGTTCAACTTCTTTGGTTGAGATGAGGCCACAAAGGCTACTGACTAATCATTTAGTATGTAGGTTTTGCATAGCTGTGTTCTAGTAGCAGTGATCAAGCTATGTCTTCAGAGTCATGGATAACTCCTCTCCCCATCACCCTGAGTTGTTTGCTGACATCGCATGCAGAATGTTCTGATTCTCTGATGGAGTGCAGCTTACAAACATTTAATGCTCGGTTTCGATCATCTTTCAATAGCATGTTTTGTAGTCTGTGGCATGCAACAAATCAAGACATATAGAATTTGTCTATGTGTGAATGAGAACATTGAACAAAGATTGCTTCCAGCAAAGATGGCTGCAAGAACCATGTAGTCTTCGATAGAGCTTGTTCTGAAGTGTGCCATATCTGTCCTGGTCCTTTGAAGCTGCCTTTGTCTGTTTACGTTCCAGAAGAAAGATAGCGTGCAATAAAGACGTCATGGACAGTTAAAGTAAATTATTCCTAAGTCACAAATTAGCCATCTCCTCCAATCAAACTCTCCGTAGCTAGTTTGATATACTTTCGGGCTCTTGGTAACCTCTCATAACATGTGAACAGAATTAAAACGAAGTAGCTGGCATAAAATCTAAACTGTTGGTCCTTATTTGTAACGATGCAGTTTTGCTTTCTGGATCGGTGAACACCATGGAAAATGTCAGAGCCTTCTTAGAACCTGCAGCTACTCTAGCTCACAAGATATTGATAGCTATCTAAACTACCACCGCCCAAAGAAAAAACCTGTATTAGGCCTTGTCATTTGACATTTTTTTTTAACTAGCTTCCACCGCCCATTTTGGCTGTGTTAGAATTTATAGAGTGTTAACTGTATATTGCATTGTGGAGGGGGGAGTAGAGTTCATCCCCCTCCCCAGAAAACTTTTTGCAAGTTATGAAAATGTGAGGCAGGTTAAAGGCCTGCTGTTTATAGTCAGTGAAATTGTCGAAAATACTGAATTATCCTATGGTATATTGCTATGTGGAGAATATGTACTTCAGAAATCACTTTCCCTGCAGGAAACTAATGACTCCAAAGGTACCAATCAATGTAATGTGCAAGATGATATAGGAGAAGTGTTGGTTTATCTCCTGAATGAACTCTGCCCACTCTCTTATTGCTTCTGGTAACATGAAGTCCATCCAGCAGTGCTCAGTAATTTGCAACAATTGTGTGAAAGAAAATACTCCTGAGGAATCATCTTTCATTCTTCAAGTAGATATATTGGTCATTCACTCCAAGAATCGATCAATCTTTTCCTGTGCTCCTGGCAAGTAATGCTGGTGAATTCTTGTTGCGCTAGCAAGACTTGTGAATATCCACCTTCGATTGTAGTTTGTCGCCAGTACTTGATTGCACAACTCAAGTGCTTTGTCCCGTCTGCCGATGGATCAATTCGGAAGAATGTCTCCTCCCTTGATATTCTGGCTGAGTTTCTGACCCTCCCTCCGTGTGTAGACCGGTCGGTGATGGTTAAAACATCTTTCCGCTTGATTGCAACTGCAAACTACTGTGGCTCTATCAATTGGGGTCATTATACTGCCTTTCTGAGATCTAGAACTACCAATAGGGGTTACATTGCAATGACAAAGCAGTTTTCGAGGTCAAGAATCTGTTTTTCAGTTCATGCCTAGTATACCTGGTATTCTAGCTACTGTTTCCTGCCAACTTACACCTGCATTTGCAACTCGTGGTACCAGGCCACTACCACATGCGAAGCCCATGCATTATGTAACATTTGCCCTCGGTATATTCGGTTAAGACGTGAAATCCTTGCATGGGTACCGGACTGATGAAGTTCTGCAGTGTAGAGTGTTATTTTCATGTGATAGAAGCTAGTCTGTGGTCTCCTGAGTAGTACGTCCGTATGAAAAGGGCACTGATAAGAGTTCAAGCTCCATGATGTAGGTTTGTAAGTTCCTAGTTGCTGATTTGTTCCTCAGATGTCATCGTCGAGTCTAGCATTGTAGTCTTGCATTTATGGACTGTTGTATAAATCAATTCCCCTAGCAGAAAGTTCTATAAAAGCTTTCAAATCATTGTTCCTTTGTCACCTGATGATATTCCGTTCAGAATTTTGGGCCAATAGAAAATAGGCTAATTTTTGCTGGTTTTGCAGAAAAATTTGCTGATGTCAGCAGAAAATGAACGGACTTGAGAGGTCGTACAGATGGATCTTGAAAGCTGTCTTCTGGCTGCAATATTCATGCCAAAAATTTGGCCTCTGCAGAATTTATAAGGCATGTGTTGTTATTGATTTTAGCACTGTAGCTATAACCTTTTTTGGAAAACCAGATTACTACTGCAGGTCATTCATATGTATTTTTGAACCACAATAAGGCACATCGTGCTCCTTGTCTGTTTTTCTGGCACTTCCAAGCACTTCATCCTCGCAAAATTTTTTTCATTACAAGATCATGTTTTTTTTGTCTAGGTGCTGAACATAAAGCAACTGAGTGTTCTACAGGGGCGTTGTGGGCCTCTTCTAGTTGTTACAGCACCAAAACCTTTGAAGCTTAGGCTTGTTTTACCTTAGAAGTACCTCTACCTTATTACGTCAAATTAAGCCGCGTATCTATTGCCACCGCATTAAATTAACCCGCGCTATAATTAAGCCGCACTTTGGCAAACTTTGGGGTTTGTGAGGTTTTAATTAACCCGCCGGAGTTACTTAATACTGAAGAAAAGGTTAGAAAGGATTGACTTTTGCAATTATCATGGATGAATGCAAGGATATTTTAGAGGATACAAAAGAAAGTGGTGGACAGTGATATAGTGTATTGAATAAAGTCATCCAGCAGCAATTAAGTTAGCCTGGTCTTCAAATAAGCTGCATTCTATTTAGCCGCATCATTAATTAAGCCGCATTTTTGAAGGTGCAGCATAATCAAGTACGCAGCTTAATTTGACGTCATGAGGTACTTGCAACTGGAGTAATCTTTTTTAGTTCTGCAGAAATTACTTTTCAGCCCAAGTTGTTGTAATACGATAAAATCCAGCCAAAGAAGAGCATAACTCAACTGGAACTCTAAAAGAATTGTGACAAGTCTCGAAATTGGGAAATGTCTACAGTTGCCACTCACAAAAAATCTTGCCAGCAATTGCACTTATGCACTTATGCTGATAACATTGAGTGGGATAGTGCGACAACGTTATCGCAAGAAAATAATTACTTTCCTCGGAAAGTTTGTGAGGCATTAGAGATCCAAAGACATGAGTACGCACCCAACAACCAACGAGGTATTAACTTGGATTGCGGACAGTGTCACAACTAACTTTCGGCTCCCTCCCTTCAGAAATCTTGCTGAATGTGATCATCATAGATGTCTGTCGCCATCCAACGTGATGTTAAATGACGACACTACTTTGATGTCACAATAGACGATAAATTATGTTTGAGTTTGACGTTTGAATTGACGTTCTACGATACTTGTAACCATCATATTGACGTCTTGGCAGCGCTGATAATGGTGGTGTATATGAATCCACCAAAAATTTTGGAAAATTTATTTATGATGAGTGATTCTTGGTAACACTTCATTTATTCTTGCACTCACTTATGATGTCAACTCTAAAGAATTTGAGTACGTGACTTTTTGTCTTCTGGCCAAAAATTGGTAATTTTCAGTAGAGAAAGTTCTACGTAAATAGCTATAGATTTTTGCAAAATAGTAGCTGCATTTTGAAATCCCGTAAGATTCTTTTCTGATTTTTCTCTGTCCTGTGGTAATGTTGTTCATGTTGTGTTCTGTTGTGTTTTTTTTTCTGTTGTGTTTTGTGGGCGCTCCCTTGTAAGGCTGAGCTGTGGTACCGCAAAGCATGCTTAAAGATACTTCTAGAGTGCAAGTTGTGGTGCACGGGTGCCCTTCTTGTTGTGCTGTTCTGTTTGATACCGTGTCCATTTTCTTCCATTGTCTTTTTTTTTATTATGTGCAATCTGTCCTGATATCGACAGAGTATTTCTCCTAGTTAGAGGGGGAGAGCAGTCACTTAGCTTGCTGTTTTCCAGGGTGTTTGTCACCTTTTCTCACTCATTTGCTATCGTTGTCACCTTTTCTTACTCATTTGCTATCGCTTTATAGTTCGCAATGTGTTCGCATGTTGTTATTTCTTCTCTTGTTTGTAGATTGGCTCTCTTTTTTTTCCACAGTTCGGTTTTTTTTTTTATGAATGAGAGTATCTGAACTTAAATAATTCCAGGTTTATTCGAATTCCAACTGGCTATCTTCGATAATCTCTGGACGGACGTTCATATGGACAAGGAACAAGTTCGCATCAAAGATAAATGGGAGTAAGGAAGACATTTTTACTTCCATATTTATTCTGCTTTATGGGATTGTACTTGCGTACTTGCTGTTTTCATATTTTGCAAATTAAGCTCTGGAGCACGAAATACCCCAACCAAATTTCCATAGTGGGCACCCCCCAACTTTAAGGAGAAGGGGGGAGGGAGGAGCAAATTTTTGCGATCTCAGTTTGAGGGGGAATTGTAAAATTTTCAGTTTCTGGTGGACGGGGGTAGAGGTGTTTGGGAGGAAGTCAATTTTCCATTGGGTAGTAGAGGCAATAGATGTAATAATCTAAAGTAATTTTTAGGGAGTTGGACCCCAGTGTCCACTGTGAGTTCCCTCTGATTTTATTATCTTCATTTCGTTATTCAGAGTGCCTCTAGTGCAAACTCGCCAGCCGCCAATACTTACAGGAGCTTATATTGCGTACAAGCTGGACCCAGACTTGATTTTCAACCCAAGCTGGGAAATAAACTCGGCAATTATTTCACTCAGTGTTGCACCTCATCCTGGCTATCCTCTAGCTGGCGACCTTCACATTGTGTTCAATCATAAGAAGGTAGGTGAGACCACTGAAGTGAAGTTTTTAAATGTTATAAAATGTTTTTCTGTCATTTTGTTGGTCATTCTCTTGGAACCTCATTGCATTGCTTAATATTATTAGTACCTGTTTCTTACGGATATTTATCAATGCCGTGGCCTTTCGCTTGCATGCAATGTGCACTGATGCAGTGACCAGTAGTGCAGAGTGTGATAGCTTGATACTTTTGTTCTAGAATCCAGTACAATTGCTGCATCCTCAAGTTGGATGACCAGTAACATGGGCATGGGTGCTGAATACAGTAGTGCACAAAATTTTTCCTGTCACCTGCAGGGTTCTCATAAGCAGGTGGCAGGCGGCGCAAATACCCTGCTACTTTCAAGCTTACGCTGGCTACTTTTAGTCAACTTTCTATGAATATAGTGAGATTTCAAATTTCACACCTTTTGCTCCAGCTTCTTCCTGAAAGCACCCATCTACTTCAGATTCTGGTGAGTACTCTGGCCTGACAGGGAGTTCTGCCGTTGTATTAGAAAGTAGGTGATAGCTATACCATCTTAAGTGTATTGTAATATTCACCCAACTCAACCTGTTGGCCTGATGTACTGGAATGCTTAAGTGGTATGTGTAATGAAATTTTAGCATATTAGGCTTCATTGAACACCACTGGGTAAACCAGCATTGTATGCTCATCCTCCATTTCTAAAGACGTCAGTTGACGTGTGTATTAAGGTGATCCAGCCCTATTGTTCATGCTCGCATTAATTTCTTTTTTATTTCACCTTCGAAGATTAACACAGCCATTATCATCTCGTGATTCTTGCTTGATGATCTAGTTGAACCAGTACAAAAATCTTTTTACTCCAATGTAGGTTCTTGTATGAGGTTTTGCGAAGATCTTGTCACTGTTTCTAATTTTTACATCTCAATGCATTGTCAAAAATTGAAATCCGCTGATTGGAACTGTTTAATTTCCCCAATTACGGAAATAGCTCCACCAACTAGTAGTTTATGAAGAGCACTATTTCTCAACTCATATTTTTTCTTTACCACGGCTTGATACTGCTGCTTTAAATTCTGGAATCTGGTTGCTGCTGTCTGCATCCTGCCCTGCCCAAATTGATTGTATGAAATACTTAGTGAGGAATATGGTTGCTGCCGTCTGCATCCTGCCCTGTCCCAAATTGATTGTATGAAATACTTAGTGAGGAATATGGTGCCCGCTATAGGGCTTCTTTATTTGAAGAGATCACACTTAATTTTTACTGTTCTGTTTTACACTGCACAGATTGTTGTGAACATGCTGCTCGCTGTGCATGGCATGAGTTTCGTAGTTATCTCCTGAGATGTCGGTCAATTTATGACGCCCTTATGTGAACAATTAAGCCCACTTGATGTAGCGTTGCATACTTCCGGCTTCTCTCGTTGCTGCCGACAATTTAGTGTAGTGTGGGCCCCATGCTTTCTTTACCTTGGCTTATATTTGTATCCTCATCTCATGAGCTTAACGGCAGCGTTGAAGGGCAACCGTACATGCAAGCGAACATCATTTGCAGACAAATTTATGTTTCTGCTGATCTGGCTGATCTTTGAGCACAGATGAGCATCAGCCTCCGTGCAATCTGAATTCTTGCATTGGTCATTACGTGATTTGGTTTGTGGGATTTGACAGGCTTCTTTGCCATTTTTTTTAAAATACTCAACGCAATAGCACAGACTGGTTTTGTGGGCCCTACTGTTGATTTGTCTTTACTAGGCAAGTAAAACAGCGGCTTCAGATGTATATTGGATGCATCTTGAATATTGACTTCAAAAACGATATATTTGCTTGTTTTCTTTTTTAGCCTGGAATGACCAATGCTCGATGTGTGTACTGGCAGTATCTCACACCCCCTCGGTAAGTCAGGAATAATGTCTTCTTTTTCGCCCAAATGGTAGTTGGTGGCCTATTTGCAAGCAGAACTGACTGATGGTATTTGTAGTTGATGAGTGATGTTAGATTTTGTACGCAATGTACGAGACCGTCCAATTTTGCCTTGCACTCCAAATCATTCTAATTATCATGGCTCTAGTTTTACTAAGTAAAACCATTTCAGTGAATAAAGGATGAGATATGCTGTATGAAGGGGAACAATGGTCCAAAATGGAATTTTGAAGGGCCAAAAAGCTCTGTAGAACGTATCCTGTTAGTTTTGTTCATCTTAAATGCTCATACAATTCTGTAGATAGCCATTACGTAGTCCCAAGCTCGTCAGTTAGCTTCCATCGTGGGGCTAATAATTATGCATGATACCACTGCAGTGCTCAAGTTGAACATACAAACTTAGTTTTGTTTGAAGCTTGTTTTTTTGTACAGTGTTTCCCTCTTTGAAATTCCTTGAGGTAGGACCAGCTACTTTTGATGATTTAAAGTAGGGCCATCCGTTATTGCAAATTTGTTGTAGCCCCGTCAACGTACTGCTGTTAACCACTGACCAGATGTCGTTTTACTGCCATGAAACTGGAATTTCTACTTGTATGAAGATTCTCTGATCCTGTTTACCATAGATACCCACTTGAAACAAGAAAGAAATGATCGGTTACGATAACAAATTTGTCTTCGGAGAATGGCAAAGGTGACAGACCTTAGAAAAGTGCAGTAGTGTTCTTGCTTAAAGCACATTGCTGTGATTGGTTCGTGATGTACTGGTCTGATTGTCCATAAGTGAATGGTCTATTTACTTTCATGTGTCTATCTTTGCAAATGGTCTGTCTGCTCTTGTTTATAAAAATTCAAACTCTTGCTCATTTACTCACAATTTCATAAATTGTAGACATACATCTTGATGTTTACAGAAAGTGTGTTTTTTCTTCGACCATTCTTGCACAATTTATTGGGACTAAACACGATGGATGTATTTCCTTCTGAGGGTGGCACACAACGTGTTTCTGCGGTAACAAACTAATAGATAAATGATAAAATTTTCTTATCTCATTAGATCTCACATGCTTCCTGCCGATGGCTACTGGACAAACTTTGGGCTGACAAGATATCATACTAACAGTTCAATGACGGAGTGCTTTTCAACGCATATGTCCACGGATGGCCTACCACCCGCTTTTGCGCTTATCATGGAACCAATTATTCCACCTGTAAGTCAACACTTTGTCACAGGTCTCCCAGATGGCTCGTCCTTCATTGTCACATGCTGCTTGATTGGGCTTTCCCATATATCTATCAGTCACGAACCTGAGCAAATATTGCTTTTGCCTCGCTTTCTGATTTATCGCAGATATAAGTGTGCTTACTGCCCAGGTGCAGAAACAGGCTATTGTCTTATGAAGCAAGCACTCATGCCGATAGTGTGATCTTGTTTTGGTTTGACGAATCGAGAAGTTCTAAAATTTCAAAAATCACGAAAATTTCGAAAATGAAAGAGAAGGGGTCATTTTGTGGAGTAACTGATATTTCTTTCTATTGTCCAAGCCTTTATAAAAGGTAATCTATAATACTACAGTCGTAATATGATACAGTTATACGACTATAATAAATATGATACAATTTGATGTTGGCCGAATTCACATAATTTAATACACAAAAAATCTCATAAGATAGAATTGAATAGGCTGACGGTAAATTATTGTTATTGGTTTTTGCAATTTTTTTCCTTATTATTTTTCCTACTCTTGCTATGAAGGCGTTAGTTCCTTACTTTAGGCTATAGTGACATATATCTATAGAAATTTTTCAATGATGGGTGAGGCCATTTATCGTATACAAAGTAAGAGGGCAAAGGGCAGTTATGGTTTGAAGTAAGGCTGCAGGCACGCACGGAGCAAATGTACTTTATTGCAGGAAAATTTTGCAGTTTCCCGGTCGAGTTTAAAAAAACGCGAAATTAAAATGCTGCGAAAAATGCATTTTCTGCTCAATCACGAAATTAAAATACCGCGAAAAATTGTTGTTGGGGAACTGCGAAATTTAAATGCATCAGAACTCTGGCTTTTAAACAGTAAAACGTTTCTTTGGTTATTTATATTTAGTCAAAAAACGATAGAAAAATACATTATTTTAGAACAAACAAGCTGTTTCCGTGTTTATTTTTTACTTAGACAGCGGGATTGAAAGGCGGCGATGTTCGTATTTTTGCCTAAAACCGCGAAATTAAAATGCCGCTAAATTCGCAATTTTGCCTGAACTGCGAAATTAAAATGCCGCGAAATGCAATTTTGACTGAAAAAAACGCGAAATTAAAATGACCGCGAAATTTTCATGCCGCGAAATGTTCATACAATAAAGTATTTCCCGCAGGCATGATTATTTGGGTCAATCTCAGAAAGCCTCCATGGAAGCCCACATGCTACTATGCACTGATCGATTTGTAGATATTCCTGGCAGACACATTGAAATTTAGTTTGATTTAGCTAGTTATTTTTGTTTGACTCCTGCCTTAGGGAAAGAGTTCTACTCTACTAAATGCGCTACATCCGTCTGTCCCTCTATCCATCAAGCACTTCCTGGATATCCACGCGATAGTTTTTTCTGAAATTTGGCATGAAGGTCAACATCTGTAATCAGGCATGCCAGACTTCCGGAATGTTCCGGAATTCTGGAATTCTCAGATAAATTTTAAAAATTTCCGGAAGAGCTACTCAATGTTTACTTTTTGAAAAAGGTTTCTATTTCCC
>JAOBRC010473899.1:0-11777 GCA_027575255.1 Scolionema suvaense
GAGTTTCCAGGAGTTTCCAGGAGCACTAAAAAAATCCAGGAGATTCCAGGAGTTTCCAGGAGAGTGGCTACCCTGTGCTAGTGGTGCATGGTACTCTAAGACAGAAAACGAATCAGAGGATAAAGATAATGGAGTTTAAGATTTCTAGATACGCCCACAATTTTCCGCTATTGACACAAAAGCTTGCAGATGATCAGAATATGCTATCAGTGCACAATACGTCAGCAAATGAGACCATCAAAAAACAAAGTCAAAGAGGCACAAACTTTGACCTGCAAGAAACGAATGACTCCATAGACACTCCCAGGTCCTTTAACTATTGATACAGCAGCTCCCAGATGGTCAGAAGCTGCAATGAAAAAAATAGGTACCTATATAGAAACATGAACAATTTTCAATCATAAGGCATGCAAATTACCGAGCAGTATAACTACATCTTAGATAACAAAACTGAAAGGAGATATATCTCAAACGTTTCAAAGCAGGTTATGATGTTGGTAAAGTACCTACTAAACCAGGCTCTGACCAGGTAAAGTACCTACTCTTGGAATATTCCCAATGTCATAACCTGGTTATAGGAGGCATTTGGCTTTCAAAGACGATTTTGAAAACTGTTTAGGTACAGTTCCTTTAAGTCCTGTTTCTGCATTCACTTTTACTGCACAGTTGAACATTTAATGTTTAAAGACTTATGAGATTCTAAACTTTTATTTCTTGCATACAAAAATTGCACTCTGTTTAACATAAATCAAACGGTAATCAACAGACTCTGTATTCGAATAAAGGTGCAACAGTCCTACTGTCATTTAGCTGAGCTATAAAGCTAATGGGGTCCTGACGTCATAAGTTCTTGGTATCAGTGAATAATTTCCTGAGTTCAGTATTAGAAGCAGGAAGCAATTGTGCATCAATATCACCTCGTCTACCAGCTATTGAAGCTGTTTGTCTAACTGATAACATGTCAGTATCACCAACAGAACAATAAAATTTTCATATATTTCAGGTTCCTGGGTTAGTTTTTAATTTTGAAAAAATAGCAAAAAAAAAAAAAGGAAAATTTTGGTCCAAAAATCCAGGTGATGTCACAAAATGCTGACGCCAGAAAAAATTAATGACGTCATCAGCAATTTTTTATGTCACGTGACAGCTTATAGGCAACATTATGTTCCTAGAGAGTTTTATCCTGATAGGTGCTGACTAAGGTACTTTTTACTAGGGAGTAATTTTACCCAGCCTCCCCCCCGGGTACCATGAACATACATAAAAAAGCCCATACCAAATAGGGTTAACACAGTCAACAGATTTAATCATGAAACAAAAAATTTTAAGGTAATGCCCCTATAACAACTGGTACAGTCTTATCAAATAATTATCTAAAGAGTACATCATCAGTTCTTCAAGATCAAAGTAATTCAAGGGATCACTTTTGTCAATTTATCTCATATAAATTTTCCCTCACGAGCATCCATTTACAGGTGAGTCTTCATTGAGTGGTCAGTCTAACGGTTACTGATTGCGTGAAGAATGGACTTTGCTTGACTAGCATCTGCTTCACCAGTATGGCTTAACTGCTGTAACATTACCAGAGAGTCTGGTGGACTCTTCGGTTCATGAACCGGCTAAGCATGAGAACATCAAAGAGAGGCTACCTGAAATTTTAGCTTAGAGCTATTAATTACGGATTCAATTATCAGTATTTTCTTGATCCCATTCCTCAAACCAAAACGTTTGAGTTTTCAGAACTGGGGAGGCAAATTTCATACTTCCTTTAAAACTGGCATTAAGTAAGGCCATAGGTTAGTAACATGATTAAAAATATAATGTAACTGAGTCTGAGATTGTCCTGATAGCTAATACTAAGACATGTCAGACTGTAAATAAGGTAAGTTCTAACTACAGTGAACAGATATGACAGATGTACACTTTAAGATGAAATAACACAAAACATTTATTAAAACCAGACTGTGGGAAATAAACAGTATTCTCTTTTTCCCAGGCAGGGGCCCACTCAGCCATACCTCAACTTGCCATATACTCGCGGCTTTCGCCGGCTCGCTTGCTGGCCAGAGGCCAGCACTGGAGCGTCGAAAGGACCCAGAGTTGAGTTTTTAATGTTAGTGTCCTCGGACAATTGCTCAGGTCGCTTTGATAGTTGTAGATTCGTAGATTGCGTTTTTGGAAGCCTTGAGATTCAAAACAGGGTATTAATTGACCGCTTCAGGATGTTTTCCAGCTAGAACGTTTTGTATCTAGCGAGAATTAATAGAAATGGGTTGTAGAAAGTGTTCTGGTAGTGTTACATGAACTGCTAAATGCCATATCGGTTTTTCCTTGCTTCGTGACCAAAATCGAAGATTTTCATACGATCCATTTTTGAAGCGCCACTACATGTGAAATCCGAACAGAAATCCAGCTAATATCGTTTTTAGCGAAAGAACTTTTTGTTATTAATAACAAAAATTCATCGAATGACCCCACGACATCTTCGTATGAAAGATATTAAGCTCCAAGTATGAGTTCAGCAACAGCAGGAATCCTGCAAAAAACGGTTTTTTGATAATATTGCATGTTTGAGGGGCTATAAATATTAAAACACATCGCAAATTCAACACGATTTCCAATATCCTGTTAGAACTTTTTGTGTAGTTTTGAAATATTGAGAAATATTTTCCTGATAGGTCGGTCTTATGACGTCACATGACTGCAAAAGTGGTAAAAATGTCGGTTAAAAACCTAGGGAATTTTTAGGTCCTTGTTGGAGCCAAAGTCCAACTTTAAAAATAATCAATATCGACAAAACTTCCTATATCGGTAGAAAACAAACTAAATTTACTTCCGAGTGAGTTAGAGCGAAATCGCCTCGTTAGATTTAGAGATACTAATGAATGAAATTGGATTTTAAGTATATGGGCCCAAAAGTGACACTCATAATTTAACGTAAAAATTTGCATTTTTCAAAGCACCACAGATAATGGTTTGTGAAATTAAAACATACTTACTATAGATTTTCTTAAAGAACAACTTATGGGCTTTCATTCTGTGAAAAAATATCTGCCGACATCGGTATCAAAATGACGTCACGTGACGTCAAAAGTGGGCAAAATTAACGAAAAACTAAAATTTAGGGGTGTTTTCGCCGGCTCAAACGGCCACATTCAAAACTTTCAATCGATATCAAACTTTTTGTATCGGTAGAAGACAAAAAGTTACATCGATGAAGGGATTTAAAAAAAATTCCTTCAGTTAGATTTCGAGAAAAATGACGTCAAAGTTCGAGTATGGCCAAAAATGGCCGATTTTTACCTATTTTTGCAAACGATTTTCACAAATTAAATTTTCTACCTAAATCAAATCTAAGGTAAATAAAACTGTAACACCAGTTTTTGAGCCCCCTGGAGCAAAAATTTTACCAAATCGGTGGGCTTTAACGATGGATATGGTAAGGAAATATTGTCAAGATTTGATTCTGCGAGTTTCAGGGATTTTCAAGCACGTCTTGGGAGTTTTTACACGAAAAAACTGAAAAAGTGCCATTTTTTTTAATCAAAAATTGACCTTTTTTGACCCCCCAGGAAACCGTGACGTCACAACGTAATATCAATTTTCTGATATTCAGCAGTCCCAACGTAAGTAGGTCTATCATCTGGCGAAGTTTCAGGTTTTTATTTGAAGAATTCGTAAAAATATGCTGAAAAAACCACCAAAAATCTCACATTTTCAATTTTTGCCATTTTAGCCATTTTTCCACCTTTGACCGTGAATAACTCAAAAACCACAAATGGGTTAAATACATGCAACGCACCATTGGATAGTACTAGCAGAGTTCTCAGAAGGAGCTAAGAACCAGACCCGCCACATGATGGCAATGACGTCAAAATGGACGTCAAAAGTGCCAAAAATGACCCCAAAAAACCCTATCTGACGGCATGTCGGACGTCGTGACGTCAAAAATACCGATGGGCGAAGCGTCAAACCAATTTTGAAATAAAGCCTGATAAATTCCCCAAACATCCATGAGCTATTTTTGCTGATTCTCCGAGAACACTAACATTAAAAACTCAACTCTGTATGCAGGGTTTCCAGTAGACCATCAACATGTGGGGGGCATAATATATCGCGAAGCGCACACGAAAGAAGAGAAAATCACACGTTTTTGCCAGAAAATGTGCCGATTTAGTATAAAATTGATACTAAATCGGTACATTTTCTGGCAAAAATGTGTGATTTTTCTCTTCTTTCGTGGGCGCTGTTGCAAATGCACAAAAAGACACAGTAAAACATGATAATTGATATAAATTCAATAGATGTCTAAGAAATACAAAAAACTGGAGCTAAAAAGAGAAATTTGGGAAAATCATGAAAGGTGGGGGGGGGGCACCCCGTAAGGGGGGAGGCCATTTGACGGGGGAGCGCAGGCCATTCACAAACATGTCCTCACGCCCATCACTCAGGGAAACCCTGCTGCGTATCTGTAGCATTGAAGTTCAAGTACCAGGTATGTCAGCAGTTTAGTTCCTAATTCACAGGAAATTCACACCAGTAGCTTCCCTGGCACTGCTTATCAACGACTTATGGATTAGAACACCATATATGACTGCCAGTTATACTATATGCCAAATCGTGAGTGTCTAATTTCCTGACTAGATTTTAATAACATGATTCCTTCCATGCCTGAGGCTTATGTTGACAGAGCAAAAGTAGATGAAAAACTGCAAGAACTTTCACAGTAGCCACATGCTTACAAAAGCAATCGGGAGCAGGTACAAAAGTAATCAGGACAGGAGGCTGATAAATTCAAATGAAGCCAGGTTCAAAGAGAAAGATTCAAGATCAGGCATGCCAAACATCAGTGGAAGCCGCCATGAGAATACTAACTGATTGTCGCAAGGGATCACCACCAACATTGATGTTTTGTGTTCAGTTTTCCATGTGTATATCCAACACGACATATACAACAATTCCTGAACTCATCTAGTGATTTTTTTGAGCATTCAAGGAATGGTACATCAGGTACTCATTGTCGCCAGATCCTTAGCCATTGATTGCACCTCATCCAGAATTTAACTCATCCTATTTTAAATTATTGTCATATACGCTCTGTTTTCTTAGCATTTTAATAACCCTACAAAGTATTTGGCGCACATTGTGCCCACCCCCCCGGTGATGTTTGTCACACCAATTCTTTCCAGGTGCCCAAAGGGTGCTGTTTTAGCTGACTTTTCCTAAATTTACCTATGGTTCATAAAAAACAAACCACATGTCAATATCTAGCGTAGTTTTTGAGATATTGATATTTTATCGGACACGGTTGGAGTAAATCCCGATCAAACTCTTACAGCACTATCTCCTGATTTCACAAATATCGGTTTGAGTGCTATCAACTCTTGAGCGCAGCAGGACAAGACAAATGACTTTGAGGGAAAACGTTATATAGCATATTGTTGGTGGCATAATGCAGTTTATGTTTACCAGATTTCATACCTGCACCTGTTGCAGGTGGCTAATTATGGACCGGAGGGCACAATCAGGCCCCCGGATACTCTGCACATCTCAAAGAAGCCCACACTAAGTAGGGTTGATGAATTAAGAGTTCTTCAAACTCATTTACTCAAATCAACACCCCTTCCCTTAAACTCCAGGTATGAATGCCAATAATCATCTTAGAGAGGCAAATAATGTGACTAGCATCGTGGGCAACACAACATCATGTCAAAAGGATTGACCTTAGAAGAAACCATCTCCAGAGAGTGAGCATCACGCCTACCAATGAAACATACTAGACTATCACAAATGTTTACCTTCAGCGGAGCCTTGTCCTCTCAAAACTGACAACATGCCAGTACTTTCCAATGCTTGCTGAACAGAAATGGATGGAAGAGATGTTTCCAAAACAACAGACTGATTGTTAACATCAATATCAATTGATCGAATTCCTGTATGCAACCAAAGCAAACCCCAGATACATTTACATAACATAAACAAAAGACAAGAATGTAAAAGTATCTTTACGTTGACCAAAACAGCTTAGTGCTGAGGACCAACAGATTCGTTGTCACCAAATTCAAGACACGGTCAGATGTTCCAGGGTTAGGCAAAGATCCTGACTACTCAGCTACCTATTTCCAGGTATCCAGAGTAGCGCAGGAAAGTTTGTCTGAAATTTGTTAACTAGGAGACTCTGGTACTCCAAAAATTAGAGAGCCCAAACAACATGAGCCCTTTTACGCAGGGTAATAGCATAAACGTAACACTCTGTATTGATGAAAATCAGCAGTCTAAATCCTATACCAGGACTTTCACCCTAATTTGAATAACCAGGGAGCACCAGTCACACAAAACTGGGTAAACTGAGCACTTCAAGCGAACTTCAAATACAAAGCAGGACTCGACTGAGAAGTCGATTATTAGATACGCAACTAGGGGTATGCACTCCTACATGACGGTGTGATATACTCATCTGTGCCCCTTTGAAAACAGTAAGACCTTAAGCAGACAACTATTACTGGGAAACACTGTCAGTTCGGACACTACGATTTTACCAATAAACAAAATATTCTAAGGCCATTCTGGGTAAGCAGAAAAGATCAGCTACCACCAGTAACAGTAATCAACAATGGTTATTAAGAGCAGGTCAAATGATTTCAAAGAAGAAGACATACACGCTGCTTTCAATAATTCTAGCATGAAAGTAGCAGGTATGCACAGTAACCAAGAAAGGGGAAAAGATTTTTCTCAGATATGGCACAAATGTTATAATTGCTACGAAGTGCCACACCAAATAGTAAAATAAATTGCCCTAAAAATATCGATGCCCAAAGCTAGAGTTTTCGTAGATATGACACATGGTCCGCATGATACCCACAACTGGATTAACTGACAATACAACAATTAGATGCACTCAAAAAGAAAAAAAAACACATCAAAGCCACCATACTAACTCTCCGATATTTAACAGCATAAAAATTTCTGAAATATCAACTTTTCATGTAGTTGACCGAACGTTCTTATATTTATGCGGGAAGATAAATATGGAAAGATATTTAGATCCCAGAGTAATCAAGGAACATTCTCTAACAGTTCTCCTTACTAGATTCATCGTTCTATCCAGAAAAAAGTAGTGCGCAATGATCGAGTGCACTTTGCCTCCATGTGCACGTAATAGTTGCATACTCAAGTGATTATCGCCTAACCGCATTCCAGAAACATTCATGTGTTTAAGAAATTAGCTAGCGACTTAGCTTGTAGAGAAAAAGCACCCAAGCATGCACTCTTGATGTTGTTATACCATCATAAGTGAACCAGAGTGGAAACATTACAGGGCTCAAAAAATTTTTTTTAACGTCGGTACGATGTCGCACGCGATGAAGAGATCTTGGCGCATGACTTCGCTTCTTAGGAGTACGACTTTCCTACATACGATTTACTTTATGGGTTTTCAGAGTGCTCAAAGACCTCACAATCCGGGGACGTTTTAACTCGTGAACCCCAAACACGAGGGACCAATCTTATACCCGCCCGGAGAGTAAAGACAGCCCTTTTAGTACTTTAATTCTACTTCCTTCTGCACCTACTTATAGTGGGAATTGCGATCAGACTGCAACAATGGTTTCACCTGACACTTGTGCAGGCAAACTCCACCTTCACTAATGAGTCTGTGTTCAATTTCATTTGATCTCACAAAGCATCGCGCCTGATGCACTGAGTTGGTTAATCACGCTAGATCATCTGACGTAATGAGTTGTTTATCACGCTAGATCATCTGTCGTAGATGGAAGAAAAAATAGCGGTGAACAATAAATTGGTTACGAATAGCTTGTAGATGCAACAAAAGTCAATGAAACGAGTGAAAAGGTTGTTGATAAACGAAATAAATGAAGTCATTTTTGGGAAACGGCAGTTAGACCGTACGACGTCGTACTTAAAAGTAAATTTCCGGCGTACGTAGTGTACTTTTGCCTGTACGATTGTACGCACGTACGCCTATTTTTTGAGCCCTGCATTAGATGATGTTGCATCTAATCATAGCGCACCTGGTTCTTGCCAAGCAAAGACAAAACAGCTGCTCCTACAGCAAAATCAAGCGTAAAATTAACCGCTCGGATGACAATCTACCAACTCCAGATTAGAAGATGGTGGAAACCAGCCGCGCTCGCCGTCAAAACAAAGCTTTTATGTCGAACACTTTAGAAACAAAAATAAGAAACTTTCTGTGATCAGCTATTCATGTTTTTTTATTTGCAAATAATTTATAAGACTATCAATTATAGTGTGTGCACACAATTACCGTAATGCCTCCAATAAGCGCCCGGGCAATTATTTAATTTATGGAGGGGGGGGCGCATATTTAAAAAACCGATTTAATAGTTAATTTAAAAAAGGAAAAAGTTCCCATGTTCTTATATTCCCATGTTCAAAGCGATAAAAGCAAGAGTGAAAGCTAAAATAAACTGTTGTATTTATTCACCATTTCTTGATAAGTCGTCTTTCAATTACTTTCTAGTCGAAAATTCAAATTAGCGCTGGTTTCTGAAGATTTAAGGATGGGCACTTATTCGAAGGGTAGGCACTTATTTGAGCAGGTGCGCTTACTTAGTATTTTCACTTCTTGGGCGTTCATTCGAGGGGGCACCTATTTGAGGCATTATGGCAATTGTGTGCACAGACTATAACTAATAGTCTTATAAATTATTTGCAAATAAAAAAATATGAATAGCTGATCACAGAAAGTTTCTTCTTTTTCTTTCTAAATTTAACATGAAATTGCTGAGCATGAATAAGTTCCCAGTGCAAAATTTTGCAATAAGCAATTTCGATTTCCTTAGCAATTAACTCTTTTTCTCAATAGCATGAACTACACAAACGGACCCTACAAGCATTTATGAAAATTCAACACAGAGGAATAAAATGGACAGCATTCAAAACTCGTACCTTCAAGTTTTCCAAGTGCATCTCGAACAGAACCTTCGCACGCTTTACATGTCATGTTGACGGCAAACTCCAGCTTTACAACATATTAAAAGACATTGAAGCATTAATTTCAAGAGATAACTTTGGCTCAAATAATTGCGAGACTTGCAACATTGTCTACCACACAGATATCAACACTTATGTTGAACTTTTGTGCTAGTTCTTGCTGTTAAGGTAATTTATTGCCTAAAGAAAAAAGTTGTAGGCCTATACTGGAGATTTTTTGTACTGGGTAGGTGTGTCAACCACTGTGTCTAGATACATGTGCTTTCCTGTATATAGTGGGCGTAACTTTATATTGCGAGTTGGTTTTTAAAGGGAAGTAATGGTCAATAATGGAGATTTAAGACATGATAGACCTCAACAAAACATGACACACAGTTTCTGTTTCGCGACAAACCTTTGCGTAGGTCTGGAGATATTCAGTCTCAAATTCCAGCAGCTACCATCTTGCCACTAACTACGCATGATGTCACTGTTGTCACACTCAAATTATCTACATTTTGTTTCAAAAATACTCAACATTTAATTATTGCAATGGGTTGTCTCTCCCATTCTATCATAAGCTAAACAATATGTTTAAGATTCATTACAGAAAATGACATGAGCTTTTGTGTTACAGAATAATCTTCAATTAGCGGACACCATAGGGGAAAAGAAATTTGTCTGCTAGTTGGAGATGTTCGCTGGACATTTTTGCCCAGTTTTGGGGAATTTGGGGAGGGGGAGGGGATTGAAAGAGACAAAAGTCAATGTTAATGCTACTCATCCGCATTAGCAAAATTACTCAAACTAACTACAGACATGTTCTTAACAATACCCTACACTTGATTGGACCCCATGTCATGAGTAGAAGAGTGATTTGTTGAGGTGGATATGAGTTGGAAATCCCTGACATAGACCATTTTGTTGGGCCCCACGAATTAGTGGAATGGTTGAAAAAGAAAGTTACTGCCATGATAAACAAACGCACTACACATCCAGAAGCATGGGGGACGCCAGGAGAACATCTTCTCCTGCTGAGGGACCCCGAACCTGCAGTGGATACATACGTACCAATAGTAGCCATCTCCTCCAGCAGAGACATACGCTGCTGGGTGCGTAGTCCACTGGTACATGAACAGTAGGAGTCCTTGTGCAACAGATTATGTTTTACATGTGGAGCTGAATAATTGTATAGTCAATGCAGGTAATTATGGTGCACTTCAAAATGCAGCTAATGATAGCGCACGTACGAAAATCCATTTAACATGATGTAGCAGACTGCCATGCAAGTGGTTTGAGATTTAAAGCCTTCGTGCGTTATTCTGCCATTCGTTCCGCTACATGAAGGCGGTTCATCCCGTTTGTCCGTCATGTAATTTTACATAGTTGCGGTGGTGCTTTTAGAGACTCGACTCTGACCCAATAAAATTTTGCTCCCCATTATTAACACGTTCACGCCCAGAATTTCTGCCAAAAAAGCGCTTTACTCTTGAAAAAAAACACGAAAATTTGCACCAGTTTCAGGGCACTGCTCAGGCAACTTTTTTGGCGATTTTTCATCAGTTTTTAGCGCTGCGTGCAGCGCACGTGGTTTCGCATGCTAAATTGGCCGGGAACATGGTCAAATTTGCATCTAAAGACGAGACCCTAAATATGACGCCAAAACCGAGTTTTCTCGTACTGGGCGTCAACGTGTTAAAACGTTTTTCATTTCCAGCGCTGGCGGCGCTAGTTTGCCATAATTGATGAAAGAAACTAAAGAAAACTCACTATTTTACAATAAAAACATGAAATAGCGACCTTTTGCACTGTATTCTCCCAGGTTTTAAGGTGCACCATCACTGCCCACACAATACCACTGTGGTGGATAATCGTGGCGCACCTGGTAAAGTAGGCAATCAAACCAGTAGATGCACATGCCTAGGGTTTCTGTAGAACAATTTTTCACAGGTTGAACTGCCAACACTGTGTTTTCGCCGCCTGTGATAGCCCGTCGGGACTTTCTAAAAATCTGGCTTCAGGGGGCTGTGGTTGGACGCTTATCAGGACCATGCATAACTCGAAGCTCCTTTTTAGAAAAATGCAGGGGTTTTAGGCAGCCTCCTCTAAGGAATAAGATGAGGTAATAAATTTTCTTTCATTTAAAAGCGGCATGAATGGGATAAACTAATTCAAGTCTGGTTGAAAAAGAAATTATGTTGCTGCGCCACGATTTCCCGCATGTGCGCCACGATTAGACTTTTTAGGGGTAATCATGGCGCACCAAACTTTTTCAAATATTTCCTTAATTTTCGGCTTTTATACGAACAGTGAGGGTAAATATGAAAGGTAGGAAGCCTGTGCAAGTGTTAGGCACAAAATTTGCATTTTACTCATTGTACGTTTTCGTTGCAAATCAAATTACCGAAAAGTGCGCCATAATTACCCACATTGACTATACGCTTAATGCGGCGCATGCGCGAGGAATTGCCTGCTCTAATCCTGTAAACAAACGTTAGCGGTGCTAATAAAAAATCTTCTTGAAGGCAGCAGGTTTCCAATCAAGGTGTATTTGAATAAGCTTCTTCAAGGAATGAAGCAACTTTCGTGGCTGCCTTTACGAACGAAAGATTTATTTGAAACAGAAACTATGATCGGAAAATGCATTTAAAGCGCCTGATATTGCAAACGGAAAATCTTCCTTTTCAAACGAAAATCTGCTTGAAGCAACAGCTCTTTTTACGGAAAGTCTGCTTGAAATTGTTCCTGTTAGGCCCTGCGCGCACAGATCTCTGACTTTTTGCTAGTCGGAGATAGTCATGAATTAGCGTGGGAAAATTAGCATA
>JAOBRC010474010.1:1617-11775 GCA_027575255.1 Scolionema suvaense
GAACGAAACGTGCTAAACACGTGAAACTTGGTGACTTTTCCTAAAATTTATCGAGGAACACGAGTATGAAGTCATTTTGGTTGAAAAAGTACCGTTTGGGCGGTATCGGCCCATTTTTGGGAGGTACTGCGCCTAAATTTGGACTTTTTCTTGCAGATTTTTCCAATTTTCTGAAAAAATTTGTTTTGGATTTGGATTTTTTTACTCTTTTCACGAAGGGATGTTAGATACGATAAGAAATACACGAAATTAGTGGTCACTACCCGTTATGCGATTTTTACGAATTTTGACGAATTTTGGCCAAAATTATGACATCATCGTACATTTTTGCTGACGTCAGCAAAAATAATAGGAGTATCAAAATGTTTTTGATATCATTTGATAGAACTAAGATAGATGCATATTTGTGCCAAAGGGCTTTTTTATATCTTGCGTAGCTACGAAGATGTGGCGGGTGGCGTGATCCGCCCCCCTTCCCCCCCCGGCCGTACTAAGTTTCAAAATACCCCGGCCTGAATAGGGTTAAACCCATTGGACACGATGTCTAGTACTTTTGTCTTTTCCATCGGACAATTTTGGCCAATCTCTGTGTGTTGTTTTTTCTGTGGTATCCACCTGCGCAGGAGCTTCCTACATGCACACCAAGGTGTGAAAAGAGCCATGCTTATTTGCTATACTCACATTATTAAAGAGTGTCCAGTGTTATGCTTTGTCTCTAGCTACAGGGCCATCAAACAGGCAAAATGAAATGCTACCCAACCTCAATATTTTTGCTTTGTAAAATTTTTAAAACACGGAGTAAAACCTAGATGTCATTGCTTCACCTCTTTCCATATAACAGTAAAAAATAATCCTAAAACAACGTCTTCCTTAATTTCCTCCTCTTGGAAACCGTATACCGCCCTAAGGACCTCTCCGATTCGATCCCGCAAATCTGGCATTGTGTGTCGGTTGCGTTTCAAGAAGTTTTCCTTATAATCTTATCAATAATGCATCTGGTTGTATAATGAAGTTCAGGCCACATAACTTGAATGGCAATCCAGAATATCTGATGATCATTACATAGATCACAGCCAAAATCTTGTAAGTTAGCTAAGTAGGTGTTCATACGTCAGTTATCATGGAATGAATTTTTTGCGCAACACAAGTTTTCTTTGCCAGATTCACAGCTTATACATGACAAAAACGTACTCCTTTACTCCCCTGTGCCCTGTGATAATTTTCCGCAAGAACCCGTGTATGCAGCTTGCTCCTTGCATGAACCTATAATGGCCGCTCGAGCTGCGGGACGATTGATTGCCACGGAAGATTTCGCTTCACAGTTCTAGATAAGGTTTGAAGTGAATGTTCGTAATGTGCACCGATATTTAAAATACAGTATTTGCAGCATATAAGTTATTTGTTATTAGAAGGAGTATCTCCTCCTGACAAAAGTAATAAATAATGAAGCAACTCAGTTTTTGTCTCGGCATATACTGACCTTATGTCGTCCAAGGTCGACAAATATTTGCCAACCTCATTTTCCGCAGATTCCGAGGGCTGCTACCCTTTGATCATGCAGCGGTGATCATTGCAGCTTGCTGTGCCATGTTTGTTGCTCCTACTCTAGATATGGAAGACATGAAGGCCAGACTGTGATAAGTTGAGGCCAAATTTGAAATAGAAATATCAACAGGAATTTTATGCATTAATTACGAAAATTTTTGGACAAAAATAATTTGAACGTTTTATTTTTGGACAAAAGTTTTCAGGCTGTTTTCAAGAAATTTCGGATATTTTGGCACAGAATTTCAGACAAAAAAATTACCCAAACCTAATGTCCGAAATCCGTAAATAACAGATTCTCTGAACTAAGATTAGAAGGAAATAGCTTTTATTTCATGATAAATCACCTGTTTTGCTCCAAAAAAAATACAGCATCTCATTGCAAGTCCTTGAAGGGATCCTCTTCCTCGAGTTCCGAGCAAGTGCATTTGATATACGAGCCACGTGATATATTTAATTGTTTCTGACATGTGAAAATGATTGTGCAATCCTAACACCAATTGTGCTGAACTGATTTTATATTACTTTGTTGGAGACACACTTCAACGGAGCACAAGTTAATGCCGTTTTCAATTTGTTTGGTAATTTGACTGCCGTACCATTCTTCGATTTTTTAGCACATAAATCTGTTTTGCTGAGTTATTTATAGTCAAATATTAAGGGTTGGGACTCATTTGTTAAATTATCTGAAACGTACACAGACGAAAAGTTGTTCTCTTCGATGGGGCCTTTGTTTTTGCGTCTTTCGACCTTTGAAAATGTCGTGAATAGATAGTCTAGGTAAATATTTAAGAAATATGGTAAGTCTTGAGGTTGTACTTTTGTCTATTGTTGAAAATCTGCTATTGACAGAACTTGAAAATTTTTGGACTCGGATGTTAAAATTGTCGGACAATTAAATTTTCGGACGCAGTCTCTGTCTGAAAATTAAAGTGTCCGAAAATTTCGTAATTAATGTATTCCCTTAAATTATTTTGTGTTCTCAGTTTCCACAGTTGACATGCAGCACAAAAAATGTCTATGTGAACATACTACAATAATCACTTTCTATCATGATTTATTGCTGCATATTTGTGACTGGTTCTTCGTTAGAACTTTCATGACAAATCAAATTCATATAGAGACTGGTGTTATATAGAGAGTTCTTTTAAGATTTTGGGGAAAATACTGAAACATCAAGGAAGCTAGATAAGTCATGTCACTTGCAGTGTTTCATGATCACATATTGATTTTGCCAATGCATTCTGCAAAACATACGTTTCACTTCTTGAATCCATAAGGACAGGCGAGTTGTGATCACTTGTATTGCTTACTTTTATCTCATGGCTTGCAAAAATACAAGGAATTTCTTTTACGCATTACAGGGTCTTGAGTGAAATGTAAATTATACTACTGATGCGGTGCATCGCACCGGTAGAAGTGGATACAAATTACCACTCATCATTGATGGAAAAGCTGTCGGACATGGTGACTGACACAAGGCATGATTCTGCCAGTTATAGAATTAGACCTGCTGGACATTGTCTAATCATTATTTGAAGACCTGTCGTCCTAGATTTGATTTGTGCAATGTCAGTAATAACAGGAAGAGGCATAGCACTTAGTCAAAAGGAAAGGAAGAAGAATAGTGATATGCAATTTCTGCTTGCCTGTGCAGCCATGTCAACTAGTAGTAGTTGCTCGCAAATGCCATGTAGTATATGCTATTTTTGCAAAGGAACTGATTATATAACTTTTTTGCATCAATGCACTGAATTTACATTGAAAATTCAATGGCGGCAAATGACAATAGCAAAAAGCTTCACACTCCAGTGTGCAAGGTTTTTATCCTGATTCGTGGGTAGGTTTTTATAAGTTACGAGTATTCACATCAGCCACTTTCAACTAGCCTCTACCAATCAGCAGTGGTAGTATAAAAGTGTACCTTTCACTGCTTTTCCATGCCAAACAAAGCAGAATAACACTATCTTATGTTATTGATCGACTGCTAGCTGCATGGAAGGCATGACCTTGGTTAGCATGTCTATAAAGACGAAACAAAAAATACCAAACCTTTACGGTATTGCATATGTGAATCTTTGTTGTGTGGCAGTCTGTGGCTTACATGCTATCGCAGCGGTAGAAATGCCTCTGGTGATGTATTGGATGCTATTGAACCTAGCGAGTAATCTATCCAGATTTATGGCTTGAAATGGGAATACTTCTTGCTGTGCCAATAAAGAAATAAATATAATTATTAGGGTGTGCAGCTGGTGCCTGAAAATTGCTGGGTTAAACCTTTGGTGAGAAAAAGTAAAACAATTGGCCTTGAATGTTCTTCATTTCTCTTTACTGCGCTATATAAAATATATGTGGCTTGCTCGTTTTTACTTTGTGCTGTTGTTCAAAACTCAGGTATAAATAATTATTTTTCTGCTTCCTCTCTGCCAAAAATGTTTTGTTTTCTATGCTTTTCTAAGCTTGTTTCAAAGTACTAGTATATAAATCATTTGGTCAGGAAGTATTTCTGATCGTCATCTGCTATTACTAGGTTTTACTTAGACTATCTGGTAATTATATTTGAATAAGAATCATTCATATAAGAATCATTTTTATGAGTATCTCTACATGTGCAGCATATCATCGCATCGTAGATTTGGTTTTGGCCTATTTTGCAGCAATTAATATTGGCCTTTTGTTGGAATTGTGTTTGACCAGGCTTTGATGTTTTGCTTTGTATTGAATTGTCTCATTGCCAGCCAATTAAGTCTTCACTTGCTTCTCTAGGGCCTGTTTTTGAAATCCAGTAAGTTCGCCAATTGTGTAGTATTTTAAGGCCTGGTGTTCTTAAACTTAGGTCGTTGATGCTTCGAAAGCTCGATTTGAGTTTCATACCTATCAACTGAACAATGAAGGGGCTTCGTCAGAAGAAATAGAAGATGAGGACTTATCAGCTGCTAGTCACTGGTTACTTCCAGCAAGTAAGTTTGCTCGCTTTTTAGGTGAACATAACCTCAATCTTATTGTGTGATTGAAGCTTGTTTATTTTGCTACATTCATATTCGAAGTCAAGAATTGGTTCCAAAACTTGGGAAACTTTCCTGCTTATTGTTCTTTCAGTGATACAGGCAAGCTTTCAACTACCAAATATGCTTCAATACTTGCTAAACGAAGTCTTATGGCACCATGTTACTCATTACCGTTCATGACGAACTTTGGGAACTGTTTGCTTCGCAAGAACTAATCACGTCATCAAGCTGTTACTTTCATAACACAGCTGAAAAGGCTAGAGCTCTTTCATCCCTATTCAAAATGATTTTACTGAAGATGATTCTTGTTGTGTGATTTACGTCAAGCCAAGCGCAATTTCTGTACTCAAGATGCAAAACTGTGGATTCCCAAAGGCCTGAAACAACAAGCCTTATTTGGTAGGCCTTTGACCTGGCGAAATGACCATTAAAAGTTTTGAGGTGTTTAATTGAGCTGTAGCTTTTTTCATCTATGGTCAAAATATTTTATACATTGAAAGTCAGTATTGCTTTTTTTGACTAAATTTCCTCAAATGGATAATGAGACTGATTGATTTACTTTGCTTTGCAGCGGAATTTGATGGTATTTGGGAGAATCTGATTTTTGATCAAGATATTAAGCAGCAGGTGAGATGACGATGTTACCAGATACCTAATTTTTTAGTCAATGCAAGTAAGCATGTCACAGTTTTCTGTAATTTGATTTGTACCAAAAAAATTAGCAAGCACGCACGAATCTCTCAGATGCTTCCTAGCTGTTATCTAAACGCGAATAAAATCTGAAAAGTATGTAAAATATAGAGAGGTGAGGTGCACCACATATCTTCTGTACTTTGTAAATATGTCACTGATGTGGGAAATCATGGTGAGTGACGAACATCGCTTTGCTTCGTTTATTGGCAAGATTCAAATAGCAGATAGTCAGGATATTTGGCCGCTTCAAGCCCTCTGCAGCCAAATTTTTGGAAGACATCTTGGATTATCTTACAAGGCAAAAGCCCAAACTTGGCCCTTCAGACTCGTAGAAATATCACTTAGCATGTAGTAGAATGATTGGCAGATTGCCTTACGAGGACTCTGATTCTCGCATGACTTGACAAAAAGACTTTGACATCAGTTGAAGCGGATTTTTGCAAGTTTGCCATAATTAACTCCATATTGCTGTATGTAAGTACCCGCATTGACTACATAGATAAGGCATAGGAATAAATATTACATTTCCTTAGTGTTTTCGTGTTTTCTTTCCATAGCTGCTGAATTATGCATTGACCACCCTTCTCTTCTCTGAAAGGTAACTTTTTAGTATTTTGAATTGATCATTCTCCTCGTAGTGTATGGGTTTAAATTTACTGATGTGGTTTTTATTATGGAATTCGGTCATGATATTTCTCTTTATTTCTGCTGATTAATCTTGTATGCTAAGCGAATAGGCCTTTCTACTGTAGAATATTTGTAATTGGTTTTAGAGGAAAAACCAAGCCAAACTTACCAATATTGGACCTTGACCTGGCTTTTACTTCCTGTTACAAACAATGTCACTTTTTTGTTTATATCATTGTTGGTTGTTAGATGCTGGCTGATTTGACCTACTTCAAGTAGAGTATAGAGATATTCAGCTCACAGGACAATGTCGATCAGAAGGAAACGTTCTCAAAATTCATTGAAAACACATGCCCAAGAATATGGAAGGTGTGAGAATAGGTACCTGTCGCTCAGTACAGAAACATGAAGATGCTTATAGAGTGACAAAAGATGCAATGAAATGTATGGAAGAGCATGAAAACATAGAACAGTTAATGCCAAGTCGTCTACATCAGGATTATTGCAAACTGCTGCTACTGAAGTAGCTTCACTGATTTTGTGAGACCGAGGAAGTTATGGATGCGATTTTAGCTTTAGTTAGCCGGAAGTCATGCACGACTTGCGAATTGAAGGATCATTAGATCACAAGTGGTGTACGAATTCCAATGAAATTAATGAATACAATTGCTCCCAGGTATATATGGTGGAAAAAGTTTAGGCTAACAAGTGTGTTTGAGTGTACACAGTTGTTAAAGTTGAGACAAATTTCTATGAATCAGAGAATCCATACACAACAATGATGAGATGAATATAGGATTTTGAGCTACAATATGAGAGGTTGGTCAGTGATAATAGTTGTTTCTGACACTGTTCTCTTTACAGCGGTGTTGACTGTAATGTAATCTCATGGAACAGAGTCGTGCTGCTGCATGGTAGGTTGAATCTAACTCTGAACTGTTATTTCTTCTGTCATTTCAATTTACAAGGCCAGTTCTCATCATTGTATAGACGTGTTTACCTATTTTTCAAAGTGAAAGTACATTTAACTCTACCCCAGTGAGAATATATGAGCGTCTCAAGTCCTTGTGATTGTTTACAATTGTTTAACTCAAGGGGAACCGACTTTTAGAGTTGCCCTTTCGGTATGTGTGCGAACGGGACTTGAGATCATGAAGAAAGTTGCTGTTTGAAATTATTAAGAAAGGCAAAACTTTCATTGTGAAGCAATCATTTTCCGTTGTGCTTTTGGAAGAGTTGTACTCTGGATTATGATTTAGACTGAGCATTCCCCTATAATTGAGTCCATGGAGAAAGTGACAGACTAAATAGTTGTACCAATTTGCAGAATTTGCTAGCTTTTTTTTTATCTTCTTGGGCTATATAGTTATATAAGCTAAAACAGTGTTTCAAAACTAAACTTGCATTGCTGGACTACAAAAATTCTGGTTTGGTTTTTACGCTGACAATGCTTTGTGAAGTGGAGTGTTAGACTCTATGATTCTACGCCATTGTGGCTGTGGCAAGTTGATTTCAAATACCCTGTGGTGCGTATAATTCTGCCTTCGATTCCACACTGTTGAGTTATATAAGATGAGTTAAATTTAGATTTAGTTCTTTCAGTTAACTTGTGTCAAATCCACACTGTCAAGTTAAAGGGTCGATTTAAATCTTTAACCCGTCTGATTCTACTCGACAGTGTGGAACCGGCTATGGTAGGCTCCAGGACTGAGCTGTCTGGTCTGTTGCTAGATTCTGATAGTTAATGCTTAATATTTTGCTAGGTCCTGCTGGAACAGGGAAAACGTCTTTGTGCAAAGCACTTGCTCAGAAACTTTCCATCCGTCTATCCAAAAGGTTTGTCTTTTTTTCTTTTCTAAAAAATGCTTATTTATACAGTGTGATTGCTGAAACCTTGTAGAGAAGCAGATCTATGTCACTACAAAGGAGACATATCAAAAAGCAGCAATGCCAAAGTTTTTTTTGAATGAAGCCATATTAGTGTGTGTTGCAGTATCAATTTTGTCTCAGCATTTTGTTTGATATGGCCTTAACCTTACAAAGGCTGGTGAGGGAGCGTAGTAGGCATGTGCCTATGGACTTTGTTTAATATCTGGATAAGTACTTATGCTCTGACCCTGAAATTTGGTGACTCTTCCTAAAATTCATTGAGCAGTTCGGAAATGCAAAAAAATGTAATCTGATTCTATTTTCGACATAACGTTATCATTCTTGACAGGTGCCAGTGCCAAAAACAGTGAGTTTTGCAGATAATTGTTTTATGACAAAAGATCGATATGTTAATCAAGAATAGGTCTTGGGAGGTTAGGATTGATGCTAGACTATGCTAGTCTAGCTGCCAAAATCTGATGATGCATAATGAAGTTATCTAACACTGTACCGAGTTTCAGGACTATTGATGAAGGATTTCAGATTTTACAGAGGGTGGTTGACCATGTCCCCTTCTAGCCTATTTCATTTGCAAAAAGCCCAGTGTTTGTGGGGTTAAGCTAGATATTCTTTGAGCTTGTTTGCTAGATTTACTTCATAAGGTACATTGTTCTGTGAGATGTCTGGGCAGAAGGCCCTTGTGCAAAGTTGCGGCTTGCAGCACTGTAAGTTGCTAGTCTTGTAGTGTAGTACCTAGCAATTATCGAAGGCCCTAACATGGACTAGCAGGACATTTGAGTAGCCATCTGAACTATGTTTCTACTTTCTTTTCACTTGCTTAAAGGATAACTAGTGGTTGCACAATTTTTTTTTGAATATGAAAGATAATGATGAGAAAACGTCATCTACACTAATTTTTTAAGTCAGCGATGTTTTATTCACACAATGTTTCACATGTTAACATCTTCACGCTCGTCGCCATCTTGATCAGCCATTTCCGCGCTGAACGGTCGAGAATCGACACGGTTTTCCATGGAACAGCTATGTTTGTGACGTAGAACCCACTCTACGCTAAATCTGAAGATCAGATTTGTTCACCCTTTTTATTTTATGCGTGCAAGAAACAAAATTCAAGCATGAATTATTAAGGACTGAGGATGGGAAAATTAGGATATCCTGAACTATTTTTCCTACTGTTGCTTGCAGCTTTCTACAAAACTAGGTCTATCTTGGTTGTGCACATACCAATTCAAACCTAGCTCTACAATTAGAAATAATATCAATCCGCATTCACTACCAAATCTCATCTTCCACTCAACCACGTCTACTAAAGACATAAAGATCCTCGAGATCACGTTCATGGATTGGCACCGAGATTCTACAATCAGAACCGACACCAGCAATTTAAACTTTTATGAATTATCATTCTTCGTAATACTGACATCAGAAATAGAAACCACGTGATCGAATCGAAAGTTATGACAGGCTGTTGATTAATTGGTTTCGAATGTAGATTTTGCTGTCGGTGAAACATTTTTTTTTTCTTGCTTCTTTGTTTACTCTCTTCTGGCAAGCATTGGGTGTAGGAGCACTGGTGAGGCGAGAATAGCAGTTATTAATTGTGTTGCATGAAGTTATGTTCGGAATCTATTGTTGTGTGAAGTGGTAGCTTCCTACATTTTTGTTTGATTGTTTTCTGACCCTTAATATTGCAAAGAAAAAGGTAAGACCATTGTTATCTCATTTTTGCGTAAGAGGATCATTCTTGCTCAACGTTTTGCACAGTTTGTTTACTTTTTCGCAGTTGTGTTGCTGGAGCAGGATTGATGTCACTAACTTATCGCGATACTAGAACCCAGACCTTCTTCCCTCTCTGCCGAACTTACAAGATGGCGAGGAGCTTAGCGAAAAATTGACATCGAAATTAAATTATAGCAGTGTAAAAAAAGGCGATAGGGAAACAAAACTGCCAAGAAGGGAATCTTCATGTACTGCATGTGGCTAAAATTTGAGCTAAAATTATTTATTGCCATTAGTTCTCCTTGAAACACTGATACAAAAGTTAGACTTACAACAAGATTTGCAAGAGTCATAGTGCCTCTGATCTTGGCTCCTTGCAAGGGGCAAACTAAGATGAAATGTGATGACTTGAAGAGGGTTGCTTCAAGTAGGAAGGAGCGATGAGCATTGAGAGAAATTAAAACAAAATTTTGATAGTGTATTAGTTATAGAAATTTTAGTTGAATATTCTTGTTCCCCTAGACCGTAAGATTCAAATTAGATTTACTTGCGAAATGAATGTGGTGTTTCTTTGATGTCCAAAAAGTGATCATTTTTGAATGAAAATCAGCAGCAGTGATTGTTATGTTAGTGTTGCTGCTATTGTGTTGTACGCCATTCATTGTATCTTGTTGTT
>JAOBRC010474121.1:0-11774 GCA_027575255.1 Scolionema suvaense
TCATTAGCATATTTGACTGCTAAGGTTCTATCTAATTTCGACTAAAAGTACTGCTTGATACTGCCCTGCCCTTAGTCGAACTTAAGCAGCACAAGGTGTGCCTAAAATTTCATCTAAGCTCATTAGCATATTTGACTGCTTAATTTCGACTTAAGTGAGTCTAATTCTACTGTTTAGAATTCGATTTAATTTCGATCTAATTTCGACTAAAATTTCCGTACGGGAATATCTCCCGATGCATTATTTTGATCATCTTCCCTTCACCTTGGACTGTAGCTTCGCTGTGACGATCCAAGATAATTGAGATGAAAGTGCAGCTGTCCATACTGCCTTTGTGCAGACATTTATCGTCAAAAACGGAATGGTAATGAATGCTACCATTGTAGTTCCCGTAGCTACTGGAAGTGCCGCCGCACCATGCGTATTTGCCGTCGTACTTGCAATTTATGGCAGCATTTTCATGCCGCCATACTTTTGCTCCAATTCAGAGGGCTGCTTTTGCCAATCAGACTTCAAAAAAATTGTATTTTGCGGAAGAAACTTTCGCCATAGAGTGTTTTGAATTAATTTTTGCAATGGAAGAGGAACATGGTTCCTTTCATTCATCGGGCTGAGTAAGGAAGTTAAAATAGCTATCATGGGACTGAGAGAGCTGAAAACAGGTCTTCGCAGCATTAAAGAGAGACAAAAAGTAAGATTTTCTGTTCTTAAATGGACTGATTGATACTTTAAAATTTTTTTTGAAAATTTTTCAGAATAATTTTTACAATTGACTCGATGTAAAAGGTTTGCAGAATACATTTTTGCGATTGGCCAAGTACTAGGATGTTTTGCTGAACAAATGTTTTAGAAAAAAGGCCAAGATCGTAAAATAATCCTGTTCTTCCTACAGGGTGCAAAATATTTAAATTGCATGAAATTAAAACATATGTCGCACCAGATGTAAAGTGTGGAGACACATACGGTGTGAAAATTTCCCATTCATCTTCTTATATCGTGGCAAAAATTGGACCAATATTTGTGCTAATTAATACTAATCATGCCTATGCCAGTAAAAATGTTGAAACAGCTTGATGAGATCTCCCTTCCCTTCCACGTAGCATTACAGTGTGATAAGAAGTTCACTCGTGAAGAAGTTGCTTTGTTTGCATGCAATAAGTGAATGAACGTTAGAAATAAGAGAACTATGTTGAAAACTGAGCATTTGAAACAAAAATTAGTATAATTGTGACGATGGAAATCATTCGTTTCTGAGCTCTGCAACTTCTAACTTGATTAGGCCACGCCCACTGATGTAATATTGATATTATCGTTGCTTTAGCCTTTTGTAGTAACCACCCGGCACTTCCGCTTGCTTCAGCTTTACCACAATCAGGGATGTGCGACAAACAAAAAATATAATCGCTCAAAAAAACTGCTAACGTTCTGGGGGCGACAGCCTAACTTTTCCACTTACAAAATGCTCAGCTAACACAAAAGATATTGCAGAGATAAAAACAGAGCTGCTCCTAGAGACCATGCCCTCAGGCAGGTCAAAAATGACAACTTGATTCAAGTCAATCTGCAGCTACTAATTTGATTAGCACCCATTGACATGATATTGATATGGTTGAGGCTATTTGTGGATTAAGCCTTTTGTTTTACCACCCAGCTAGGTTGCTTCTACTTGCCCAGAATCAGAGACACACGACAAGCGTTATACAACTTATCTCTTGGAAAATCTGCTGACGTTCTCGGGTGGGCAGCCTAGTTTCTCCAATTACAAACTCAGCGTAGCCAAAACAAAATATGTTGTGGAGATCAAAAAACAGAATTGCTCCTAGAGACCATGCCTTGGGGCAGGTCAACAAGAATGTGAAATTGCCTTGAAATACTGCTGAGTTGCTAATGAACTTGAAGAAAAGCGCAGCTTTATAAATTAACCAAAATTCACCAAGACCAATTCAATGAGTCACAAATCTTACAATATCCAAAGATACAAACAATATCATGTTTCCAGAGAATATCAGGTGGGATCTGATATCCCTAAGCATGCGGTACTACAGTCCTCATTCTCCAGCCAGCTTCAATACCACCTTTTGTTGAGCAAAACATGTTCAATCCTCCTACAAAAAACAGGGAAGAGAGCAGCTCCTCCATCTCACTATTTATTATTGATAATCTTATTGCCATCATGAAGTCAACTAACCAGCGCAAAGTCCAGTGTAGCATGAAATACTTCTCGAGCCACTTCCAGCACAGTCACTTCCAACTACACCTGTTGGTAATCTACATTCACGAGCTTGACTTAAAGTGCAACCAGCAGAGCACTCCGATGTTGATGCCCAAGTAGTCCACTCTCCTGATAAGGAAACAAAATCACCGTGTAGGTAAATGCACAAGAGACTCAAACAAGCTATTTTTGTTCAACTAGAGGAAGCCACTTGCAAAACATACTTGAAATCATTATTCAAGGTGAATATAGAAAATATGAGAAAAAAAGCACGAACTGAGAATCTTCAACTTCTCACCTGCACCTGGCTACTGTACACGTAGTTTACCGCAAACTTATATAAAATGTTGAGAAAGAAGTGAGATCCCTGAATCTTGCCATAGCAATATTGCCATATATACACATGCATAGGACATACATCATCTTCTACAGAATTTTGTTCAACATGTTAACATTATTTTCAGATGCCAGCACAATCGGATACTGTCCTTTTAAGGTCCCTCCTACATACTTTACGTCTTTGAAAATCATGCAACTTCTGAAATAAGAAAGAGGTAGAAAAGAAGCATATCATACCAAAACAGTCATCACCAGTACAATTTACCACTCTACTTTCAACTTTATTTCCACTATCACATTCTCTATCCACTGGAGTACCATCAAGAAGAGCGCAGTACCGTATCTCTGTCTTTACACATTGATTACTGCAACATGGTTGAGTCGCAGTCAAACAATCTTCTACGTCTCCCCATGCTCCCCACGCAACTGTAATAGAGATTAATGCTTGCATAATATATTATCATATTGAATAATGACTACAAAAATTGCCGTTCTTCTACTATACTTAGTTGCTTTCCTTATAAGTTCCAATTTATAATTAATTAGCATTTTGTACCTAATACATTTGTATGTGTCAGCAGAAAGAATACCCTCACCATTTGCAAGCAAACCACCTGGGAAATATGACCACATGATTTTATAAGGAATACACCTTTCTAGACTAAACCAAGAAAGAACAACTTTCATTCCGCAAATAAATGAAACTGATGACTAGAGCCGTGGATAACCACTCTTTCTATTAATGTCTTCAGTATAACATCCCTGGCTAAAGGACAAAGCAACAGTCACTCAAACACAGTCATTGAGGATTTAATGTTAGTGTCTTGCTGATTCCTTAGGGAGGACCTACGGTGCCCCTAAGCAATTCTCCAAGGACACTAACATTAAAAACTGAACTCTGTACAAGCTGGGGATGAACACACATTTGAAACAAACGCCCACCCAAGACCACCAGGAGCATTACCTCACATTACCTTTGCATTATCACTTTCAGGAGTCTCAAAATTTTATAATGTTTGGCTTGTAATTTGCATGTGAAAAACACGAAATGTTGCTCTTGGTGCCTCAAATTTTCCGGAACAGGCTTGTGCCTTCGGCACTTTCAAAAGCTTGCCACCTAGTCTAAGAAAAGCATACAACAGAATCACAGTTCAAGAAATCTTTTGATTAGCTGTAATACAGAACTGAGTTTAAACAGCAGAAATTTTTTCTGAAGGCTAACAGCATCCTTAAGGCAGCAGTTAATTAATCGTTGTGTTCATCATCTTCCGCAAGCATCATAGAGCACAAGTTCAATAATTGTAAACTAAAACTAATTGTCAACCTTCCCGCTTCGACGTCAGTAAATACGACTGACATTTTGGTATAAACCATATTCTGGAAGCATCCAATTAGAATGAGTAAGCAATTATGTCTAGACGGCACATACTACTCCCATTTGTGTAATGTTCGTTTTAATAATGATGAGAGATTGATTTCATTTCAAAACCGGCCTCTCACTAGCACTTGGGCTATTCTCGTTATCTGGCACGTCTGGCTGTTCATTAAAATAATCTCGCCGTGGATGCATCATACTTAATAGAAATCAATTATTATTGCATGGTGTAAATAACAGATGCACAAATCGTACAAGAGATTTACTATCTGTTTAACAGCTGCCGTGTGTATACTGATGCACCAATTCTTAAAACAGTCACACCGCTCAATTACTGGTCATGCCACAACATATAATCAGCTAATCCTTCAGTCACTAAGTGTTGCATAAACGGCGATCATGGGGGTGATCTTTGATTTCAATAGTGGACGTTTTGAGAACAGGTCTATAATTTGATTTCTGTTAAACTACATCATGCTCATTCAGAATTATCAAACATCTCTGTAGTTGTTCGAGTGCGGGGAAGAGTGCTATAGGTTGATAGCAGGAAAACTATGTTTCTTGGTTCCTAATGTGCTGAAAAGTGAGTATAAAGGATTCTCAACAGGAAAAGTAGATACTGGATAATAATTATTATAAATTAATCATTACCACGCACAAGCTTTTTGTCGTTTACCTGAGTTGTAAAACTAATAGCTTGCTGAACTGACTAGTTCATGCAATTAAAGATTATATTCCTAACCCCAGCATTAAAATCAGCAAGTAATAGTTTGTCAGTGCAACTTCGTCCAACTGGCTATGGAAGCTTTTAGCCTAACCGAAAATGTCAGTATCAATGCCAGAAAAACAAAAAAGAAAATTGAACATTTTTAGGTTTTACGTCAACTTCAACTACAGTTTTTCACATGACGAACAGATCCAAATAGTTAACTAAAGATTTTGAGGTAATGCCCCTTTAAATGTAACATGTTCAAGATACATGAGCATCAGAAGGCGTTTGCATGAAGACAAAACTACTTGTATATGACTTTGATGCGTGTACTAGCAATCAAAAACAGTTACTGCTATTCACATGATTGTACTGACTTACCGGGAGTCCACTTGCAAATAAAGAACTTTGATCTCCAGCATCTTGCATCATTCCATTTGCTATTACTTTGCAGCTCCACACAATCTTCATTCTCCAGATAGTTATCTGGCTGACTACCATAAAACTGGCAAAAAGTTGTATCAGACCCATCACTCCACACAAAGGTATCTTCCACATCTTGGTCATTCAATCCAATCCATATGTTGACCATACTCCATTGTTGAAGAATAAATGCTGATTGCCCTGCATTATGTATACTTGCAAGATGGCTGCCAAGTGACTGGCACTTGCTTTCTGCATCAGACCAAGGCAATGGTGTATCCGTTTCACCAAAGAAGCAATCATTTTCATAGAGCTCCCAACCAACAGGACATGGTGATGATACTGGAACTGAATAGGCCAAAATCAAGAGCAACCAACAGAAAGATTTCCATTCAAAAACATCTTGTCATGCATATGATAACAAAACTTAGGAGTCGATTGCATCAAAGGTTTGAGCCCAGGCTGAAATGTGAGCACAACATGGCAGGCCAACTTTGAGATTTGCATTACATGGTCAGGCCTTCTTTTAGCCCTGCATTGCCTCTGATTATCTGAGGCAACAGTATGCCTTTGCTAAAAACAATACCCTTTTCCCCTAAATTAGACAGATCTGTGATAAAAAACCACAGCTTGTGATCTTTCTTCCTAAAGGACAAAAGATAAAGGCAACTTTTTCAACCTATGCCCAATAAGTATGAACTAAGCATACCAGTGACCGTCATGTTTTTGATGGACGTATTATGTCCTGATGACACTCGCAGTTCAGGCTCACACACCCTCATTCTTCATAAGAAAACACAGGTTGTGATCCTTTTTCCTTCAGTGATTTGTCACATGCCCTATTTAGGTAGATTATGTCCTGATGAAACTCGCAGTTCTGGCGACACCCTCATTCTTCATTGCAATCTGATAAGAAGTGTCATCAGCGAATTTCTACGACTCAGCCTGTGCTGGGAATCCTAGGTCCTTTTTCTAGAACAGGCAAGGATTGTCAGTCCAGGATCAGGCTGAAATAGCATCCCATGTAAGATCAACAGCTAAACTACAATGCAACTCCTATCATGCAGGGATGGGATTTCCAGCCGTTCTGCACTAAGTGTTTCCAGCCTGGGCTAGAAATATCCATGTAATCAACCCCTGAAAATGCAGATGGCTTGTCTCATAAGTCACTCCCACACAATCAAGTTAAATTTCAACTTTTCTGTTCAACCAGAAAGACAAATGACAAATACAACCTGAGTCATGAAACTAGCTGCAGCAAACAGAATGTTTTTTTCAACGGAGGATCAATTTTTCAGGTTTTTACACTCTGAGAGATGAGCAATAACTAACCCTCTCCCAAACACAGCACTAAAGTGCACTAGGTGAGTGATAAATATACAGCTTTTTTACTTTACTAGAACAAACAGCTATGTCACAGAGCAGCTCCCCTCAGCACCCACTGGAGAGTCCTATCAGGAGAGCATCAACCGTTCACTCACCGCAAATCTCATTGAGAAGCCTGATTTCTCTAGGGAAGCTATGATGCTACCCCTTTTACAGGGTATGCATGATTAGATGGCGATCTAGACAGAATGTGCAAACCAAGAAGGCAGCAAAAACTAAGAAACTGAGCAGCTTATCTTGTCTTGTGATATACTTATGTTTGCCTTTGTCATGTGGTAGTGATTATGTCTTGTGTGCTTAGTCTCCTGCCCGGATAGTAAGGCCAGAGGATAAAAATATTTTGTTTCCATTCCAGCGCCCGGGTGAAAATTTTTTTTTCGTCACTCGGCCGGAACTTTGTTATGGTTGACACCCCAAACCACCTGCAGAGCGTTTCTATTAGTGTTCCGTTAATTTTTCGCAAAAGTCATACCTGCCTCCGTTATTCTGCCGCATAAAATGTTTCTCTCTCCCCGCGAGAGACGGGAGACTGATCGGAATGGACATCGAACGCATTCAACGAGTTCAGCAAATTTCCATCAGAAACGGGGATACACCAGAGAAAACCGTGAATGCTCTTCTTGCCCATAATGGGGCAGTTGCCATGACGGAAAACGGCGCCGCCTGTTTGGTCGGCAGAAGATCGAAGAATAAGAAGAGGTGACATGCTGTATGTGTTCCAATAGGTTACTTGTGCATGCACAAAGGCATGAATAACTTGATCCTCTGCACCACAAGTAATTAATAATTCAAAAGGATATAGGAATTGTGTATGGCTAGGTCCCCCAGTTTGCTTTATATGCCAAGATTCATGCAACGAGCGTTATGGAGAGACAGCTGGTTGTGTTGCTATATCGAGGTCAAAAAAAATTATTTTCCGGCCTAAGTGTCTATGTATTGTCAGCCACGTGTCATTAGTCAAGCCCATTAGATTACTGTAGCTGTCAAGGTGTGTCCCTGTACAATTTCATGTCAGTGTTGAGTTGGCAAGATAGAAATGTGACAAGAGGAAGTTTGTGTTGTCTCATTTCCAAACTATGTGGACCCAGATATAACAGATGAAAAATCTGATAGGGGCTATTTAACTAGCTGAATTTTACTTGTCAGTTGCCTTTACTTCACAGTTAAAAAGAATCAGAAGGTTTTGTCAATTTTGTCACATCAGATAGTCCTGCTAGATAGAGTCCTACATCATCTTAGCAGAGTTGCGCTGTGATGGGACAGAAATAAACATTGCAGTATTGATTAAAACCAATGCCCTTGTGACTCTCTTTACAGATGGAAGCTGTGATGTGTCATTGGTATTGTTTGCTTTAATGGCAATATGCAAATTGGCCCTCGTAAGAAAGAATAGAAGCTTATTAGACCAAGACTGATTTCTTGTGTGTAAGTGACACCAAAAAGATCGCCAAATTTTTCGTTTATTCAATAACTTCTGGAAAAGAAGCTATATTGTTCATCAGCAGGAAAGGGCATATATTTCGGAACACAGAAAAAGTTGCTTTACTCATTTTTGGAGAAAAAATATCCCTTGAAACGTTTTCATTTACTTCATTTAGGAAACTTTTTTCATAACAACATTTTCATAAACAATATACCTGTGGTAATAAATGCCTTAGCCTACAGCCAGTTAGTATACCTAAATCCACCATCTTGAACATGAAAACATCTCTCTAAATGTTTTACTGATGCAGTATACAGTGCTGCCACTCACTTTTGCGGTACGAGTAAATTTGAATTGAGCCTTGCTGGCGAGAACATTGACTGCTTGAAACTGCAGTTAAATAAGCAAAAGAACTACCAACCAGATAAGACTGATAACAAAGACTGTGAAATCCTTTGTAAAACGTGTAAAACTGTGCATACATGACCAAGACCATACATCTATTATTTTTGCAGTGCATGTCCACCAAAAAATTTGGGATCTACATGAGACTAAGGCTGATTCTTATGACGAGCAAGGGAAACTGGGGGTGTACTAATAAGTAAAAACCATGCACAGTAATATACTTTCCCAGGGGAAGACAGCCAAGATTCAGCATATTTCCAAATTTGCAAAATACAAATTGGCCCCAGTCAGACAGTATGCTGGTTTCGCTCCTAACTGTGCAGACCAAAAAATTACTTATGTATACCCTATGGAGAAAGATTAATGTGAAACACCATGACTGACAGGTTCAAACAGTTTTAAAAGATGCCACGTGAAATACTATCAAAAACATGTACTTTTCATCGACTGGTATGGTAGACGATGACACGAGGAACAGTGGCTCTCTTTTTGGCTCCAGATACAGTTTACCTGCCATTCTTTCAAACCTTGGTCCTTTCTCATTACTCATGCTTCCTATTCACCTTTTTGTATGCTTCAAATTTCTCCACTTCTTTAACCTATATTTAATGTGTTTTTGTAGCCAGTTCACATTCCAACCTTGCTGCATTTATTTGCTTGATTGGTCCGTTAACTTTTGTGCCTATACAGCTTTTTTTAATTATGCCACATTTTCTGAGAATCTGTCAAAAGTGTGCATCACAGAATTGTTTAAAGGGGAACAATGGTCAAAAATGAAATTTTAACAGATGATAGAGCTCAACAAAACGTGACACACAGTTTTTATTTCATGAAAAAAGCTTGTGTAGTTTCGGAGATATTTAGCTCCAAAGTCCAGCAGCTACCATCTTGCCACTAATTATGCATGATGTCACTGGTGTCACATTCAAATTATCTACATTTTGTTTCCAAAATACTCGACAATGAATTATTCTGAAGGGTTTTCTCTTTCATTTCATCATAAAGCTAAGCAATATATTTCAGATCCAATAAAGAAAATAACGTAAATTTTTGTGTTACTAAGGAAATAGATTTGCTTGACAACGGACTCCAATGACATCATGAAAAACCAAGATGGTAGCTGCTCGACTTTGAGAGCAAATATCTACAGAATTAAGCAAGCTTTTGCTATGCTGTTGATGGGAAATCCCATGTTTTGTTCTGCTCTATCATCTGTTAAAGTTTCATTTTTGACCATTGTTCCCCTTTAATATGCAAATGAATGAGCCTTTCTCTATGGGCACTGGTAGTAATTATGATTTTACCAGGGAGATCAGCTTGTGGAGAATACATAATTACAGCATCTGCTCTTATGCAGGTGACGTAGGTCTGTAAATCAACTGAGCAATTGTGAGCAGACTCTGAGAGAAACCATTAGTTTTGACAAGAGTATGCGAGCAGGCTAGAGTTTTTGGTACACGATTTGACTTATTTGTGAGGTTCTTTACGGCTAGATGTACCCTAAGGGGACTAATTTTTAACATGAAATATTTCGGGAACTAATTTTTGTATGGAGGGACTTTGCAGAATTGATTTTTGGTGGTAGCTAGAACAATTTTTGTGAAACTTTAAAGCTTGAAACTGAATGTATTTTTTCTTTCTTCTTGTCTCCTTGGTTCTAGTTCTAAATTTTTATCACTTTTGCTGACCTAATCGAATGTGAATGGGATATTTCATGCATTTTTGGAGGAGTAGTTTTTGCAAAAATATACTTGAATTCCTAAAACGCCCAATATGGTAAAATGATGGAATAAGCTCCGTCTGCTGAACAAGCGCCCCTTCTAAATAAGAGCAGCCGCCTCTCCGTGGGAATAAATTTCACATATCAGCACCCCACTACACAAAAAAAGGCACTTATTTAGAACCATCATTTTCACACAGAGGTGTGTATTTAGACTTGACTGTCTCCCTTTCCTCTAATCCCGATTGATATCCTGCACCATCCCACTACCTAGCGCTGCCCTATTTAGAGTAACCCGCAGACTGACAACCGAGAGGGAGACTTGAATACTTCGGCACGCAGCCTATTTTCCACCTAACGTTTCCCCCATCATTGAGCCAGATTTCCGGGTTACTAAATATAGCTCAGCTAGCATTGTTCTGCACAGCCCTATTCAATTGTAGCCAATGAGATACGCTTTGTTGTTTGATGTCAACATTGCAAGGGGGTGGAAGGTGGATCGCTTAAGTAGAAATTCAGGACTTCACCAAATGAGCCAACCAGAAAATACAGCGACATTTCCCAACGCCCTAGTACACGATGAATAGGCTATTGTGATCTCTCGTAGTTACAGCGTGGCCGAAGTCCACTAGTCTCTCTCTCTTTCTCTCTTAGCTGGCATGCATGTGTTCTCGACGAGTGATGCCTACTGTGGCTATTCTGTAGTTGAGATGAGTGATAAATTAAGAGAGACTATTCTAGTCTAGTGTGTATTTAGTTAGGCATAAAAAAGCAAGGATTATTACAAAGACGTTGACATAAAGATCACTACAAGATTTTTCATGGTTCCGGTTTGTGGCTCGTGTAGCAACAGTTGATCATCATAGAGGTCCCACTGCTACTCCTCAGCCTAAAAAACAGTGTGAAAAACTAAGTTAGAATGCCACTATGGTATGGTGAGGAACGATTGAAAATGGAATGGGCTCCTGCGGAGTCACACAATGTAGCCTGCAAGGGTCCACCAATGCCTGTTTTATATGATGGGACGAACCTAGTCATGCTAGACAAAAATGACAGGTGTGAGTCCAGCGTGAAGTGAGCACGATGTATCAAACCACAGAAAACACCTAGCTCAACCTGTTGTGATTATTAATGCGTGATTTCTAAGTCCTAAAGTGATGGGCTGCGCAACCTAGCACGACGTAGAAAAACGAAAATGTCAATGATTGAAGATGAACCTAACAAAATACCTGCGAGTGACAAAATGAGTGACAAAACGAGAAGTGATGATCTATACTAGGAGTAATAACTACCAAGAGGCCTAGCGCCGTACTGACCTCTTTCCTTGACAGGAATAGCTCCACTGATGGAAAGGCCACACAGAAAACCCACTAGCCTACTTGTACCAGCTACGCTAATGGTATTGTAATGCGCAGAAATAACCAAGATCCTAAAACAGATAAGAAAGGCTGCCCGCAGCAAGCGAATGACGAACCATCAGAAGATTCTACTGGTTGGCAACAAGACCTATGCACATCAGGAATTGTGACCTAGACGCAGCTTTAAAGGAGAACTAATGAGTGTGCAATTTTTTTTTTAATATGAAAGATAAAGATGAGAAAATGTTGTGTACACTAATTTTTCTGGTCAGTGATAATTTGTTCACATAACTTTTCGCATATGAACATCGTCACGCTCGTCGCCATCTTAGTCGGTCTTTCCTCATGAAACCATAGAGAATCAACACGGTTTTCTGTGGAACAGCTATGTTTGTGACGTAGAACCCGCTCTACACTAAATCTG
>JAOBRC010474232.1:0-27412 GCA_027575255.1 Scolionema suvaense
GAACGTCTTCACCTGCTGATGAACCCCAAACATCAGTGGACACCTCAAGGATGCCTCTAGTGGCCATCTCCTCTGGCTGAAATTTTCGCAGTTTACGTTCCACTGCACTGGATCGTTCTGAAGCATGCTTAACAAAATTAAATAATCTTTTACTTGTGGATATTAATAATACAGAACTTAGCTACCGCGCATGCGTTACTTTTCTCCGTGTTGTTACCCACCGCAGATGCTTAGTGACACGATCGGCCAGATTAGATAAAAACCAAACGCAATTTGGTTGTATTCATTATAAGAGCAAAACTGCGGTAGATTGTATATGAAGAATATGATCTAAATGGAATAACCGAGTTTTATTTCTGTCCTACGGAATTTCCATCCTGTGTCATGCGTACTTTTGATCACTGTACTTACACACTGCTTTTTTTAATAGCCTATTTGATTTAGTCGTACCCATCTTTTTGATTTCAGATATTCGTTCGGTTCATATCCACTTATTTATTAGGAAGTACGCTTGGAACATCTTTAGAGCAATTGCAGGTTGGACGATAGGCGTTGGCAAAGATTATTGATTATTCATTCAGGTAAAAAAACACAAGCTCGTAAATCAGTGTCAGTAGTTACCTTTTTTCTTCTTGGTAAGGTCCTCTTCGGTAGCTGAACTGGAAGCCTTACGCTTAGATTTGGAGAAAAAATTACCCGCCATCTCTCGCTCTGCACTAATCCAACACAATTGTAGTGACGCAATATAGCTGCATGTACGAACGAACACTTGCAATGCATTAGAACGTGTTGCGAAGCACGTCTATTCATTCAACACATCCACCCACAGCACAAAACACAGAAACGTCTTTAAAACTGATTAGCCATCAATTACGCAGCATGCAAACAGACTGGTGATCTTTGAAACTAAGGGGAGAAGCTATTTCAATTTCCTTGTTGATACAGACATCTGGAGAAGAGCGTTGAAGCATTTCAGGCGAGCGATTATCGCTCGCCTTGAGTACAGATGGCGTGTGACGATAACCATACTAAGATGTCTATGACAACTGCGGGCATTCCCCATGTGAAGGGCAATTTTCACCAAACACGCAATAAATTCAACACACAAGACAGTCATTACCTGAAGCATTACTCAGGAATCCTGGTTTCGCAGCAGCAGGTGCCACAGTACTTTGTTGACGGTACAAAACCAAGCTAAAAACATGAAAATCATCTGATTAAGTCACAGAATAATGGACTCCAACAAACTTGAAGATACTGCAAACCCTCAGAAGTCATAACAGTTGTTTATCTTTAGTCCAGCGCTACGGGTATTTTAAGAGTTTTTCAAAGTTTCCTTTAGAGCATGTGTTAAGTCTCTTCAGGTAGCAAGCTTTTGAAACTGTGTACTCTAAGAAACCACCTGTGTGCCACCTGCTGCACAGCTGTGAACAGAAAGAAGAAAAAAAAAAAAGTTTCGGAATTCCCCTGAAGTCCCCTCCAGTTTATCTTTATGCACACCAATCAAAAGATCTCAAAACCTCTAGAAAACAGTGTGGGCATTTTTGTTGATTATGATTTGATAAAAAATTATGAGCAATTTAGAGGAAAACTCCACAAGAAAATAAGTGAATCCCATTTGTAAGACGGTAACGATGAGCTCATTATTTATCCATATCTTTTTATGATACCTATTCCTCAATTCTAGAAATACCACTTCTTTTACTTATTTCAACTACAAGCGTATTGCTCTACGTCCATGATAGCTTCCTTGCTCCAGACGTTCCTTCACAAAACACCCACCATACATATTGTTTTATTGCACACAAAGATAAGTTTATATTCATTCATTATCCATAGCTTACAGTGATGTCCTGTATAGTCAGAGTGGTTGAGCTGGTGGCAGCATAGTGTTGAGTACAGAACAATAGAGGTGTCTTTCATCGCACGAAACAGAGGTCTGCTCCAGCAGAACTGGCTCTTTCTGGCGCTTTCTCTGGGTAAGAATCTGAAACATTTTTCTCCCGCAATTTGTCCCACATAATCACAACAATCTTCATTCAGGGCTCATACTGATCAGTGATCATTATGAAGACGATAGAATCGCAACAGTCTTCATTCAGGGCTCATACTGATCAGTGATCATTATGAAGACGATAGAAAGTCGTTTGATTTTCATATTTTGTTGGAGTTTTCCTTTAATAAGTTGAACATCGTAATTTAATGAAAAAATTCCAACAATTTTTCAAATACAGAGCTATAGCTTTTGATTTTGTTTGTAAGGAGCAGGTGGCAACCTATCTCAAAACTGGTGCCTTCCATCGATGCCTTAAATACCTGAAAACTTCTAGAAATTCTGCTGAATCATATTAGAAGCTCTTGTACGAAGCACTAATAGAGCTTTTGCAGTATCCTTAATTGTGCATCTTTGAAGGAGTTAAACAATAGAGCCAGCCTATGCTCTCCATTAAAATAACATGCCAAATGCAAAATTGAGGACCCTGTTGGATCAAAGAAAAAGTGAAGTTTTGCCTAGTCACTTATTAGACCCCCTCCCCCCCCAAACACACCACCATAAAAAATATAAATATATATATATTCCTGTTTCCGATCCAGCACTCGTGTGAGACAGTCATTCAAATACATGGCCCGAATTCGTTCCTTTGGCCAGCGTATTCCAAGCGATTCATCCTATTCTCCAAATTGGGATGTCAAACGGAACAAACTCGCAACAATCTCAACGCATGGAAGCAATCACAGCATTTGCCCCATTATGAGTACCTTCCACTAAGAACTTATTACTATTGGCTAATCCCTGGCTTGCTCAACTATAGTTGTATACCATCATCACACACACTATGTGCAGAAAGCATTTCACAGTCACTGCTTTAATCCGAAGTTGAGTAACCAACGAATTAGACAAAGATATCTGTCGGAGCTGCCTCAATTGCTCCCTTAGCAATGCACCTGAGATGACTGTGCAGGATACCAGGAACAGTTGAGTAATCAGAACATACCTACTTATAGCAGTGTAGTTTTACATTAAAAATTACACAACACTAATGAACGGTACAGCTCTCGAAATTCAGGTCGGCATTCGGCAATATTCTACGGATATGGGCATATTATTGCCGACCTGAATATATCATGTTGTCAGAGCTTTCAAAACTCAGAGTAGAAGTGTTATGTTATTGCATTTCCTTTTTTCATTCAATTTTTTTCTTTTGCGATTCTTTCAAACCCTACAGTCAAAGAACCTATCCGATAGCACTGAGGTTAAGCAGTTTGCATCCTGCGATAGTTTTTCAGAAGAGCCCGTGGCAATAGTTCGAGCTGCTTGAAGATTAATCGCCATGGAAGACTTCGTTTGGTGGCTTTACATGAGAATGTTAAGAATGCTCAGCAGTCCTCCCCAATAAGTGTGTGTGACACATCAGGTATTTGTTACTGAGCAAGTGCTCATGGCTAGCAAAAGACAATCTAGCGAATGACTAACAACTTAGCTTTTAGCTCGGCAATGTGAACTGGGGATCTCCCAAAACGGACAGAAAGATGATAACATACACAGTGCAGCCCCATACACTCACACCAAAAAACCTAAAAATAACTAATTAAGTGTTCCTAAAATATCATGTAATACCAATAAAAGTGACCATCTGAAGACATAATTTGCCACCTGGAAGCTGAATGCAAATTTTCCTAGACATGATGCATGGTTCATAACAGGTTGCACTCAGGATTCAAGCCAAAAAATACAAAAATTCATGATCTAAAACATTAAAAAACACAGAAAATACCCATTTTTGCTACAAAATTTCCACCCATAAGCTAAAAAAGATTTGCTGAAGATATGACGCATGGTTCATAACAAAGCTTACGCTGCCCCTACGAATAACAAAAAAAAATGGCAACATACTGTTGAAGTATTCCTGAAATACTAAAAACGCTGACAATGTATATTACCACTCACAAGCCCAACTAGATTCTGTCAGATATGCTAGTATGATCAAAACCAAAATTTACAACAAAGTTACAAGGCGTTTTCTAAATTCTTAGAAAAAGCTCCCAAGCCTATAGGGGTTTTCCCAGGCATGTCTCATAACCAACTATAGTACTGCTTCTAAGGTCAACACAAAAACTTACACAACACTTCTAGCAAAGGCCATTCTGTAACTTTAATTACCATTGGCAAAGTGAGCGAGAGTTTCCCTGAATATAACACATGGTCCGTAAAACACCTACTCTTGTTCTGAAGTTTCACACCAAAGATTACAAGAAAGGAATGAATTGATGTTGACGTTGTTTGAACAAAACCTAAAAATAGACATTTTAGGCAAAAACTTGCACTAGTGAACTGAACAAATCACTTTTCATAGGTCTGGCTTCATCACTTTCTTAGAATCGAAGTTCAGAAAATCCACTTAGTGGTTATTCGATGGAAAGGGATGACCTCATTTTAGTGGGAGTGGACAACAGATAGAAATCCACAGATATGGGTGCCTGACCACACAAGATAGCCAGAAGTGAAAGTGACTACAACAAAAAAATTGACTAGTAAGTCAGAGCACTTAGTATCTGAGGGTAGATTCCCTCACCGGACTAGCTACTAAGACGCAATTCTCTGCCCTTTTCAGGAATGCCTTTTTTTGTAGTATTTTAAAAACCTTCTTGAAGGTCAGTGAGCGTCCAATGGCTGTGGTGCGGCGCATATAGAACTTTATTAGCATTCATATTGACATATCCTTATTAAGTGGTTGAATGGTTAAATCTTATGACAGATGCAGATAGGTCAAACAGTATTGGTCAAGTATCAATAGTTACATTGGGCAGTAAGTGTATGAATCAATGACAGCCATGAAGAACGCACGCACACATCAGTAGAGCTGAGGTGTTCACAACAAAGTAACTTCGTCAGTGCAAAACCCACACAAGGGTTTTGACCCTTACAGGCATAGCTTTTGAGTTATTTTACAGCAAATGAAACCATATGGAACTAGAAATACGCTCTGAGAGCAATATTATTTCTCTTTTAAAATTATTCTTCTGCCCTGCACTGTTATTTCTACATGCAGTTGTCGTCTAGAGCATAAGCTGCCTCACACAAGTACGGAATGTAAAGCGCTTCATGCACCTTCGTAAATGTATTTGGCACATTAGGTCCAATTTGCCCCATTCCGCGTTTTACACCTCCTTCCACCCATGACATCTATGTTCGCATGCCTTAGAACGCAAGGATCTTCAGCAAGCTATAAAGTTTCTGCCAGTAAGTTCATCCATGGTGATTTGGCACAGGCAAGACGTGCGAGAGGTGGATGAGAAAGCTGTTTGCACCTGGCAGGATGATAGATACATTTAATAACTGCCTAAGACAGAATATATATTTGAGTAGTAGACAAAGTATACTTGACTTATTCGTTCAATCTGAAGAAGCTTGCATACAAGAGGAACATCTTACTTGCTGCAGTAAAATCTCGTGTTTGGTTGTAGCTGTATATATGCCCAATGTAGACAGGGCCAAAAAAAGGTTTATTATTTGGGCGGAGGTTGTTCAGATAGTCACAATCATTTTGCAAGCCTGTGAACCTGGTGAGCCTTAGCCCATGTTGGAGCGGAACAGAAACAGGACGTATGAAATCGGTTTTTAATAACCAGACATGACCACATCTCAATAAACAGGTCACATCCTGAATTCTAAATATCATGTGTGAATAAGAGCAGGAATTGAGTGGGCTGTGTATGAGTTTAATACGCAGGAAACATGCATGACTTCCATTCATCGATATGTGAGGTGAAGAAAATTTCCCAAAAGTGGTCAGCGCTGTCAAATGAGGCTGTATTAGGCCTTGATAGAGCCAAGCAGCAAAAAAGGTAAGTTGTATTCCGGTTCAAATATTCCACAAAATAAGAGTTTTTCTGGCCGACCAGCCCTCTTGAAATTCCGTTGACCGGGTACCCGAAACAGATTTTTCAAAGGATAGCCTTAATCTGCGGATTTTATAAGGGTCTGACGACAGTTTGAATGTACTGAGGAACAAAAAAATCAGAAATGATGCGTAGAGTTGTAGCATTTTCTGAATGTAAGCATTTACAGCTGAAATACTTTGTATTCGGAATAGCAGCAGGTACGCAATCGCTTTTCAGAAGAACACTTAACACAATTATTTCAAACCATTTCTATTAGAGACGGTAGATAAGAAGCTTATCAGGGTTTTATGCAGTCATTTATATTGACAGGCCTTCAAAAATTGCGCGAACGAAACGATCGTTCGCGCCGCGTTCGCGCCGCGTTCGCGCCGCGTTCGCGCCGCGTTCGCGCCGCGTTCGCGCAAACGCTGATTAGCGCGAACGAAAATCTGTTCCCCACGGCTCTCTAGAACATAAGTTGTCAGCTTCACCAACATCAATTGTGAGATGTGCTTAGCCTCCCTGTCCCACATCTCTGCAGCTCATGAAACAAACGTTGTCGGCAAGACATTCTATCTTCGGACACTCATGAAAATTCTCATTTTTTCACTGTTTATATGGAGTATTCAACTTCTCAAATATTCTTTGTTTCTTTGGAAGTCAAAATTCGGCACTTAGCATAAGAACACTTCGTGTGAGAGGCATTTTAGTTAGTAACTTGTCAAAATAGTGGGTTCCAGATAAAAAATCGTCCGAATTTAAAAACTGAGAGCTGCCAGGTAGGCATAGGTAAAAGACTATTTTATTTATATTTACCGGGAAATTGCATGAAAACAATATTGAGCTCCAATTTTCACTCGACAAATGCATTGTGTCCGAAGTAGCCCCAATCGCACTGGTAACTTCGGACACCTTTTAGAGGCAGGTCATTGCTTAACTTCACCCCGCTTAGGTACGTCCTGTGTGTAGCTGCATTTGGATGCACCACAATGTTACTGAGCCAGAAGTTTGGTGCTGACGCGTAAATTCCGCGCAAGATATTTTCAACTTCATGGTAGCTAAAATCTGTCCGAAGTTACCGCGTTTGACGGTTTATTGCGATTCTCTCTAAAGATCTCCCTCGGTAATAGTTTCCAGATAATTACGCTGATCTGCCTGTAAAATTGAGAACAGGAAGTGATGGCTTTGTGCAAGATTTGCAGTTCAATCTCATGGATTCAGTTTAATATCTGATAAAAATCGTCATATTTGTATCTTCCCCTTAGCATGCTGTGACACGTCTCTATAGATTTTCTTTTCTAGAGGCTTCAGAAATTTTACTGCTACAATAATGTCCTTGGCAAGTGCATGAGAGTCGAGAAGCACTATAAAGATTTTCCTGGTCAGCCATTTTAAGTGTAGCTATATGGTGTTATGTGCTTGTTTTTAGTTGGATGAATTTCTGTTCAGTTCGTTCGCCCTAACGTCGATTGGGGCGAACAAAATTTTGTTCCTGCAGTAAAATTTTGTGAAGGCCTGATTGAGGAACGCTTCTTGTCCCAAATTGAGTTTTGGCTTCAAAGCGAACATAATTGCATCACGACAGATGAAAATTTCTGTTCTTGCCACTTCATAGCATGAAATTATTATTGCATACTGTACTCTAAAAGATTGGGTAACATATGTAAAATTGCGAAAAAGTTTGATACATTTGTGGAAAACAGCTCCATATCACCTCTAAAACTCAATTAAGTTGAGTTTTAACATCCGCATACCGAACATCATTTACTGGCTGGATAAAATCCTGATAAGAAGTCAATAGCTTCACAAGAACAGCACAGTAGATGTTCCTCTATGTACGAAAAAGCAACATTTCAAAACAGTGCAAATCATTATATTGCACGTGCAATAATTCAGGAATCTCGTTCCTGAGAATTTCACAACATAATGATCTTTGCTTGTTTTTTTATGTGAGGAGGACATGAGAAAGGAGCTTCCCCGTGCATTGCGTTCTCATTCTCAAGCATTAAAGATATTTTCCACTTCTAAAGTAGATTTATGCAGCAGCTAATACTAAGTTTCTGCGAAGTGCGCAATGATTAGGCATACAGCCTGTATCTCTTATTTGAACAGAGTTAAAAAACCTGATGACCATCAGTTGATCACATACTGTTCAACTTGTCATTTCATGGTCATTTTGATGCTACTGGCATGTATCCTGTAAAAACATAAAAAAATGGGCCTGTCACCAATATAAGCATTTGCTATTATATTTCTTTGTAATTGGGGGAATAAAAAAAAATTGGAATGATGAATACAGCATATCGGGGACTGAACAAGTAAGTCAGTACAAAAATGGGCTATGCCTCAGGAACATTATGATACTACCTTAATTCACTCAAATTTCGTGCTACTTTTCGCTGCAAGCCGATGCGCGAATGATTGATTGCGCGAAAATACCTATTTTCCAGGCATTTGGGCGCATGAAAATATGATTTGCACTAAAATTTTCATGGCACGAGTTTATCTCGCCCTATTACCTTGCAATACTGAGAACCTGTGGAAAAGTTGAAAGGACCGGAGGGAACTTGGGTGCCAAATCACAACCACACATGAGTACCTATTTGTAGGCTGTTTTTTTCAATTAATCAGTCTGCTTTTCTGGATTAAGCATGCGCAAAAAATTCGACCTTTATTCTTTGCGAGAAAATCAGATTTTTGCGCAACAGCCCTGTGCAAAAATAAAACTCGTGCAAAATTTAAGTGAATTAAGGTACTCTGAAAGTCAAGCCTACCTCTTAGCTTCTTGCTCATCCTTGTCCTCCTTTGATCCCAAAGAGTGCAAACCTCGTTTGCAGGTCAATAGACATGCTCTACACAAAATCAGGGAACAATATATTCTGGTGAACAAATCTGAGAAAACAGCTGTAAGATATTGACCAACTCTACATTTCCAAGAATATTTCAAGCAATAAATAAAGAAGTCAATGATAAGCAGTAAAATCATAATGAACATATCCAGAGAAGTGAATTGGCATCACTGAATAACAGACCTTAACAGGGTTGACGTTTGGTGAACGTTCAGATAAATTCAAATCCAATTTTCAGAGCAGGATCATAATCTACAACTAAGGTTTGGAGTTGCAACTCAATAACTCATGGAAGACATGATCTATTCAAGATTGACAGATTGACTTTCTAACTTAGAGATGCTGAGAGTGCTTTCTTCATGAAAGCCTAAAAAAATCAAGCAAATAATAACAATAAAACATCTGTCCCTCCCCCACAGACTCAATGGTACAAAACCAAATAGAAGTTTAGAAAGAGAAGTAATACTATATACATACCTGTTTTGCACAGCTTGAATAGAGTGTCTATTGGAGAGACGGGCTAAGGAAACTAAAAGTAAACAAATATTTCAAGATTACAACATAATTAGCCTGCTCCCAGACCTAGCGCACTTCTACCATATGCTGGGTCTGCTAACATACCATATGCTAGGTCTGCTAACATTAGACGCTTATGTTATGCAGATTGATGAAAAATTAGCAAGGACTCACGCAAACAAGACAAAGGCACAGCTACTAATTATGCTATGTATCATAGCAACAGCTGGAATGCGCGCCAAGATTCAAATTTGTTTATAGCAATCTGCCCAGCATAAAAGCAGGTGGCAATGCCGTTTGCTCAATAGGGTATTGAATTCGCTCTGACGTAGCAGATTGTATTATCGTACTGAAGTGAGCAGACTGTGAGAGAAGCTGAATTTCTCGAGCAGTTTGCGAGCAGGCTAAACATAATATGTTTATCTACGATTAAAACTGCAAAGGAGTGACAGTTTCAATAAAAACATTGGTATATGGCAAGGTGGCCAAAACATATCTGCACAGACTGATATCAGAAACGATCCAAATAGATCTCTACACAAGATTATATTTACTCGTACTTACGAAATGGATACTTTGAACGCAACTATAGATCATGTTTTGCAAAGCAACAGCACTTCATGCCATGAAAAACATTTTAAAAAAAATCTCCTCCATAACAGAGAGCATATGCAACTAATTCGACCACAACTGTACAAAATCATACCGTAATTAAAACAAATATTCCAAAGAGTGCATTGTGAAAAGCAATGATACGGCACAAAATGACACAGATAATCATATGTGTTAGGTTGTTGCTATACAGGGATACCAGAGCCATATCCGGAGTCAGCGTAGCGGGCGAGCTGTAAGCTCCCATGTTTGCACTGGATGACAGAAATAATTGCAATTCACACTTGCAGTCCCTTGTTCTCAACCAGCTCAGGCAAAAGGAATTGCAGCATGTAATTTTCACATCAAACTGACTTTGATTTACAGGCTTTTATCCAGACACTTCGAGCAGGAGCCGTTTTTGCATCCAAGATTGAGTTTACAATTTGTGTGAGCCTATTGATATGAAAGCGAACGCAGGGAGTCCAGCACCTCTGGTGCGGTGAATGCAGCTGGGGTGCAGGGGGCGCTGTAAGCCCCCTGAAGGCCCGCGAAGCCTCCAGGAAAATTTGCTTTTTCAACATTTCAGAACACCTCAGATTGGCTCTCCTTGAACCTCTTGCGTTCAATCTTTACCGATCATGAAGAGGAAAAACATTTCATGATCGAGGTAGTAAAGCAACAAATAAGAACTAAAGCTTTTCTGAATTGCCCACAAACAACAGTGCAAGCGATTTCCAGAGCACGAGACAAAAATGCTTTAACGCTTGCATTTCACCCAGGTTATTAACAAATTGAAGTTCTAGGTCCAAAATATTCTTATTAAAGATGTGCATACATTCCTATGGTTCACTTACATCATGATCATATTTATACAGGATTTTACCATAGTTAGTGCGTTTTAATAACTCCTCTTCCTCCCTGAATAGCATTCATTTCGTTGAAAATCTCTTGAAAAGCTGAAGTGAGAAAAGCAATTTGTTTTCTTTGTCAAGTATTTTGTGAGACAAGTTTCGCTACTACATTTAATGCTTTGAGTTTGTAGAATGTAAAATACATTTTGCTGATCATTTGCTTGCTACACAAGCACCACCAGTAGATTTGTATCCACTCAGCTCAGTGACGAATGAGTAAGATGCCAGAATAGAAAAGTATTAAAAATATTTCTCTGCTTCTGATTATTGCTGGAAGGAGTCAAGACTAAACATCCACCAAGGGTTGGTTTTAAAAATTTTGAAGTCAAAAATTCAATTAAAAACTCAATTCAAAGATTCAGTTTCTGCCACCGCCTAGCCTGTCTGGATAAAAGCCTGATTTAAAACCACAGATATTGATATAAAACACACTGGCCTGCAATACGGTATGACACACTGAAAAACGGCCTTGCTATTAATTGCAGTGCTGCAGTGCCGCACTAGTGTCACATCCGCTTTAGTTTTAATAAAAAAATCACATCAGATTTTGGACGGAGTGGGTTAATTGACTTCAGGTGTAAAGACATGTATACAGGTCGTAAAAGCACCCAGAGTATGGCCCCAGGTACATCAGTATTGCTTTGTAACATTGCATATTGTTTGGGTTGAAAACTATGTCACAACGTAGCAACACATGCATAGCTATAATGCTGAACAATTGGGTTAAAGTCGTTTGGTTACTCTTTGGTACAACCCCCCCCCCCTCCCCGCCCCCTCATTAGGCACCAAAGAGTAGTTTCCAAGGGTTTGACTGGAGTGATAACTAAATCCTCATTTTTTCTGTAGATATACGTATCAAAATTGAGTGATTATCAAACTAATTTGAGAGCAGGGTTTTTTTCCAGAGTTCTCTATATGTACATCAATATTCTACGAGAGAAAGTCAATCATTGACAATTTTTTTGACAAAAAGCCTAAGAAATAAAGCAAGCAAAGCTGTTCAATTGATATTTTCATGTTTGAGGCTGCAAGAGCATACACACCAGTGTGGTAGTAGTTCAGATAACCGAGGTTTTGTTGCTTGGACTTTGTATTTGTTGCTTGATGAAATATGTTTTCAAGGAGCTGAAGCTTGTTCCTGCTATGCTGCAGTTCCTATTCGTTGTTCATGATTCAACAAGTGGCGTTGAATGAGTGGATGGTAAGGTTAGGTAATAAGTTTCTGTGATTTTATAGTGTGTTATGCCCCATAAACATTTTTTACAGGTGGTTTCTTATTTCCACTGTCATTAATCTCGCGCTCACTCAAATACTGCTAAAGTTGAGAGGGACAGTCCACCTTTCGAAATCAAGAGATTTGCATAAATCTCGTGACTGCTTGCTGTCAACCTCACTCTGTCTCAGCGCGACATTCCTGTACATATCCCATGCAATGCTGGAAACCTTTGCGAAAGTCGCAATATCGGCTAATGATATGGTCTATTAGGAGTTGGTATGCAAGTGTATACCGTCCAAATACCGCCACTGTCTTTATACCCCTATCAGAAAGAAAACAACTGTGAAAACTAGTTATATACTGACAGTTTAGCCTCTGTTTTTGTATTGTCGTAACACAACGTGCGTACAGCCTGCATTCAAGGCCATCCTTCATGTACAACAGTAGCCGTGATGGTATGAGTCGAGAGACGAGACAGCGAAAACCACAGAAATTGGAAAACACGAGAGGCATGCATTCTAGGCTGTCACTTTTTTGGGCCCTAGCGTACTGCAGTTGGTCAGAAATAGCTCATGCTTTGCTTTCTGATCATGATTGAAAGCCTTTCCAGCTTTTTTCTTAGCAATGAACCTGTGACAGTGACTTAAAAAACGAATCAACCATGCTGCTGGTGATATAGCTAACGACGAGTGCTTTGTTTCCGCACCTGCTGAGTCTCTTGAAAGTCGATACGGGCTTTGGAAATGGTTATTTTGTTATTGCTTAGTTTTGAGGAATCTATCGATCTGCTGATTTTGCAGTCGTGTCAGAAACGACCATACTGGCCAACATCCTCACATGTCACTTTTCTCTACACGGAAATAGGGGAGCAGCCCCTGTAGCTAGCTAGCTAGAGACATGTGGACATCGGCTATCAGGTAGCGTATATACGCCTTATTTCGTCTAGTTCCTAATTTCATCCGGCAAAATATTTTTCTTTTTTCTCACCATCGGCCACAGCTGTAACCATCATTTTTATTCTCTTCCAGTGTTTGTTCCAGTAGTCTCTGCACCAAGTTGAATATTTCTGATTACCTACCAGTTATTTAGTTATCTTCCGAAGAGACCGAGTGGTCACTTTTCATGATTTTTCTGGATCGCCCGAGGGGCCGAATACTTTGCCTCCATTTTGCAGGCCAGGACTTACATATTAAGTACTAAATTTTGCTGAAACAGCATCAGCTTTATGAAGTTGTTGGCTGATAAAAAAAGACAGCGCTGAACTTCGATGAAATTGAAAATACTTGCATTTTGGACAGAATTGGGAGCAGGTGGGTGGAATTAGGAGCAGCAAATGTGTCTCAAATTTTGGGAAAAAAATCTGTCTAATCATACCGCAACCAATCTTTTTCTTAATTACTGCAATAAGGTTAAAATTTCCTTGGTTGTAGGCTAGTTTGCTTAGCCGTCGAGTGTTTCATCGGTCTGGAAATTCAAAAAGCGCAAAAAATCGGACGGAATTGGGCGTAGATGCGCTAACAATACAGGGGCGGATTGAGAGTGACACGATTGATGCTGTTGCATCAATCAGATTTCTCAAAGTCACAGAGATTTTGTAGTGAATCTCTCGTAAATCTTGCTACAGTCTTCAGGTAGCCTTTGGGGAAAGCAGAGTTTGCCGCTGGTGGCTGTTACAGCAAAAAATAGCTTCAATATGCCTTCCGGATAGCTACCTGCGCCTGCAGTGGAGAGCGAAGAACAGAAATTTATAAATTAGTCTACTTTGCTCTTTTCCAGCGCGTCCGGCAGGTGTGTTCATTTGCCTAGAACATGAAGTTGCTAGCTATAAAGTATACTATAGTATATATATATTGAAGGCCATTCCAGCCTGCGTCTTAACAATGAACCTGCGACAGTGACTGCTGCAGTGCTGCGGCAGTGACATCAATCATGCGGCTGGCCGTACGATTTGGAGGACATTTTCTCAACGATTCTGAAACTAGCTAGTACCGTACAATAGTACCAATCGAGTGAAAACTAGGCGAAAATGTAGAGCAAGGCCAGAATAAATCGGAAAGACAGTATAGCTAAACATTGATGGGGAACATGAAAACCTCAGCAGAACGATTTTAGTAAAAATGTGGCGGTATTAGGGCGGTATACGCTAGGTCTTGAGATCGCCGGGTAGATTTTAATTTTCGCGATCAGACCCAGGAGTCTAACGTTTTTAATGAGGATTATTAACAGAAGGGTCAGAATATTTGCAATTCGTGCTAAAATAGTTCTAAAGTTCTGGAGCTCCGCTATTGAGGACGTTCTTTGCATCAGCCAGATTTTCCCCTGGATCCACCCCTGCAATAAAACTCTTCCATTGAACATGAACTGGAAAACGCATAAAAAAATCAGAAGGTGACTGCGAACACAGGTTACTTACCTACAGCTTGTTTCGATGATGCCATTTTCTCACTGTCCCACCACCGCAACAACACCGCAGAAGTGTCCGCTCGTGTCAACACTGTCCTACGCAAGTTACGTAACTGATCTGTATACTACGAAAATAGGAGTAGGAGAGTGGATATCAATGAAACTGTATTGCTCCGAACAAGGATATTGAAAAGCCCGTGCTCTCAAAGTGAACTGAGCTGGGCATCTCTGCACTGCTGTTGAGCATAATCTCTGTCACCATGAAATTTATGACTAGCTAACCAGCATGGCCGATTTCCATTAATTTCATTTTTGCCTGTTTTTGAACCTAGCACAATTCACCCAAAAATATTTCATATTGCAATCTATGTAATGCCGTCACAGTCCGCATACCGCCAAAATTTCAAGGTGTCTGTCGCAATCGACAGCAAAAGATAAGGTAACTGATACCTTGCTCTTCAATTTAATAGTAGGATAATAAAAAATATTGCGTTTGTTGTGAGCAGATAATGAAGCTTAAATTTGCCGAGCAGTAGACAGGCACTCTAAAACTAATCAACCTGTAGTCAATAAAAAAATAAGACCATTATCAATGCCAGTGACTGGGTTTCTAAGGTAAGGTATATTATGGTAGTAAATATTTTCTTTTCATTTTTCATTTATTATTTTCGGTGCCAAGACATGCTCTGGTTTTCTCCAGAGTGAATGTGTGATGGAACGTAATATGACAGAAAAATCTTTGAGCTCGTAGTGTGGCTCTTACACAAAGAACGACCGCCAGTACACGTTATCACTTGGTTCATGAACTGCAACAGTGGGCGCAGAGTATATTACCAGTACTGGTAGGTCGCCAGTTCTCCTGTCAACTGAATGATAAATTTTATGTTGATAACTAGATTCGATATGCAGGATATTTTTATGGCTATGATTCTTGTTGTTGGTGTTGCTGTTGTTGTCAAGTATTAGCTACCGTAGCTTGCTAGCTATCTATGATATTGTTCTTTCTCCTTGTTATGTCGTCAGGTGTTTTCTATTCTGTCGTAGGGAGGGTCACTGGAATAACAGAGAATTCTTCGAGTGAACCCTCTCCTCCCAGAGTATATAATTTGAGTAATTAGCAACTTCTGACTCCTTGTAGCTTATTGTCAAACTCACACTAAAGTAATCACAGTGTTTTTTTTTGTTTGTTTCTTGTTGGTGATGAATATTATTAGTGTTGCTGTTGTAAATTCTGCTTTTGTTTTTTATTGTATCAATATCAGGAGAAAATAAGTTAGCTACGTAGCTACCTACTTACTTTTACCTAGCAAGGTACCTAGCAACAGTTAGTGCCCAGACGAGGAGAGATATGCTTCTGTCTGGAATAAATGACTGATGAGAGGAAAGAAACCTTGCAACCAGAGGCATGTTTGAGGTGACAGCTAGCTAGCTAAAAATTCTAGCATTGGTCATTTATTTGTTCTGCGAAAGTCCTCTTCCAAATGTGGCATTCATTCTATTTTCAGCTCGTGTCTTGCTTGCAAACTGGAATGTGTTTACATTAAAATTTGGAATTAGACTTGCTGATCTCTCAAGGGGCGAGCTGAAAACAATCATCAAAAACATAAGTATATATATATAGCATGTTTAAACATGTCAATATGTTCTGCCGCACTGTGACCCAGGGTATCTAGCTTAGGAGACCCTGAAAATTCTGAAAACCCTGAATTGAGGTAGTACTACCCTAAAGACCCTGAATTTCCAGCTATTGTTTTAGGAAAACCCTGAAAACCATCCAAATGGCCCTGAAATTTCTCATACTTCCAATTTTACGTTTTTGTTTTTCCACTTCTGATTTCTGTTCTCGTGGATGCATTTTGAAAAAGAATACAAAGCTTTGTTTGTCTAGTGTGGCACTCTGTATGTAGTGTTTACTTTCTTCATTACTTCATTTCTTCATTTGTTGTTCATTTGTCTTGTCATATAGTATGTTTTGTCCTTTTCATATTGAGTTTCATGTTGTGTTTCTTTATCTCAATTTTTAATAGTTCTTTCTTATTTCTTGTATATATACTATTCTTAGTTCTTACGTTTGCAGAATGCACGTTTGAAATGGCCATGTACGTCTTTTCCCCTTTATTCACATCTAAAGCATAGAAGCAATAGCCTAGAACATGGGCAAATAACGATTTATCCAAAATGATTCTAAAGATTGCTCTAGAGATATCTTAATGCCTTGCAACAATAATTGTTCTACATCAGTCTTCATTGAGGAAGAACTATATCTCAGTCACCAGTGACATCACCTCTTCTGTTAAGGTACTTTTAAAACCAGGGTCTTTGTCGGTTATGTATCTTTGTTTTTGCCCTCATTACAAAAGAGCATACCCAAGTACATGCGGGTCAACCAATGTTTAGTTTAAAGGAAAGAGGAAAAGAAGTGACTGAAAAAAGTATTCCACGGCAAAATATAATCATCATATAATTCAACATAAAAATGCATGTGTACCCCCTGCACCTCAGTCACGTTCACTCCACCTGAGGCGTAGGACTCACTACGTTTGCTTTCTTAAGACTGTGCTAACACTGCCTCTAAACTGAATCTTGCATCCGAAAACGGCTCCAGTTCAAAGCATCTGGATAAAAGTCTCCTTTGCTATGGCAGTGGTTCCCAGTGTAGTAGTGAGCTGTGAATCATTTGTTCAATATTTCTATCATCTGCATTTGCTAGATGATATTTGTTTGTTTCGGCAGAATTATGAAAGTAAGGACTGAATTTGATTTGGTTTGTTTTTTTAGTTTTTTCTTTGTTAAGTTTTGCCGTGTTTTTTTTGTTTCTGGTTTTCAGTAATTCTTTATATTTGTCTGAGCCCTGTCAGTGCTATGTTTTGTGCTTGGCTGACTATCCGTTTACCATTAGAATATGTTGAGACCACAATGAGAGTCACATGTTTTATTGGGCAGAGGCTTCTGTTTTGGTTTCACCTTGTGATTGGCATTGTATCTGATACTGTTTAGCATTTCTAGTATTGTGTTACACTCATGTTATAGGTAAGGGTAAGTAATTGATCTAATGCATACATATCATACTTCTCATGTTCAGTTACTAGGGTTTTATGTACCCAATTTTGACCCTTGCTGTCTGCGTTATCCGCAGTATCCTTATGCTGTTAGGAACGGGAGTAGGAGGAGTAAATTTGTCCCACTCTGGAATTCTTTTACTTAAGAGATTAGACCTTCCTATTTCAAATGAAAACCTCAGACAAGATACGAAAGCGAGGCCATTTCTCGCCAATCAGATCATTATATCGCTAGCTATGCTTATCTCTCGAAACATAGCTGGCTAGCTGCAAATTTTGCCATTTAACCCTTCAGCATTAATATCATCTTCTTTGTGTGTACAATGATCCCAATCTCAACAAAGAAATGCTAAAAAATTACCTCATCAGTCACGTGTGGGAGACGGTCAGTCCTACTGCTTCGGTGGAGTTTGTGTGCTGTATCACATGGGACATGAAGCCGGGACAGCAAATAAGCAGAACCAAAGTAGACATGGTTTAACAATGCGACGCTGCCGCCATCGTACTTTCCAGTGATGCCTTTAAGACTTACGTGGCTTCAAAGTATAGCCGAATTATGAGTTCAAAATGATTTCTTCAGCTGTGAAATGTAGTGTATCCAGCCATTTCAGCCCAAGCATGTTTACCAAGTATTTCAACGAGAACGAGATTGATTGTGAGGTACGTTCTGCGTATGTTTTGGGAAATATAGCGTTGGTGGCATTTTCTTGCCACCGTAAATTATTTTCTCAACGGCAAAGCTAAATTCTGCTGTAAATTCCGAGGGCTGCAAGGTTGTACATTTTCACATGAAATGAAGATCGTAAAATTTTGATTCTTGTTTTTCTTTTAATTTAGTATGAACCCTGAAGAAGATGACCCTGAAAAACCGCTATTTTCACTGAGAAAACTCTGAAAAATAAGGTTGATATTGCCAAAATCGACCCTGAAAACCCTGAAATTCAAAGTGAAATTTTGCTAGATACCCTGGTGACCCCTCCCCTTTATAAAGGGGGGATGGACTTTCCAAAAAATGGCAGAAAGGGGGGATGAAAATTTCTGACCAACGGCAGTACGTTAGGGCTCAAAAAAGTGACGGTCTAAAATGTATGCCTCTCCCGTTTTCCAATTCAGGGTTTTCGTTTTTCACGTTACAGGAACAGTACCTAAGCACCCAAAATTAGAGCTATGCGTTTTCTGCTTCCATTTCCTAGCTACTAGCTAAAGCGAAACTTAAACGGTACCAAGGGACAAGTAGAGCAATTACTGTGTTTATATGTGAAGAGTGCACTCAAAAAATAATGGTTGCTACATCAACATATCATGCTCTTTGCGATTCAAGATTCAATTCAAGATTCAGGATATATTTTCTCACAATACGATCCGTAACAACAACAAAAAATACATGCTGTAGATACCTGTGGAAGACACTAAACAATGGCAAGAGAGAGACTTACAAATAGGTGTGTTGTTTAGTGGCAAGACCTGCCTCAATCAACCTGATCTATACATATACGCATACTGATACATTACAGCTCTTCCCTTCACAGATAAATGTTCATTCCCAATTTGCCTTGAATTCCAGGTTTCGGTATCGCATCGGTGATTGAACATTTCGTGCTGGTCTCCGTTCATCGTCCCCATCATCGTGCTGTACATATTTGAATATTTGCTTCACCTTCCAGAATAGCTTCTCCTTGTGCCTCACGAGCTTTGTTCTCGTCGCTTTCGTCTGTCCCTGTCGTTAACTTGTCGTTATCCATTGCATGCTGGTTGTCGTTGGCCCCGTTGCTTCTCTTAAATCTTCCGAAGAAGTTCGTGTGGCGGGTGACAGTTTGTCCGGTGGGACTTACAGCTGAGATATGACTGCCTTTTATATTCACAATAGTTTAAGGAGTGCTGTTGTACGGTGCACTAACCTTGGTTTGCTTCATTTGTTTGCACAATACTTCTCCAATTCAGAAGTGTGAACCATGTCGTTGTGATCTTTGTTCCCACGCTCTGTACCAGGATGAGGAAGCAGCGTTTTGTTGCTTTGACCGTTAAACATCAAATGTGCAGGCGAGCACTGAGTAGTTGAGTGCGGCGTAGCACGGTACACCTGCACGTATTTCATGAGCTCTGATCACCAATCCTTTCTGCTGATTTTCGCTGTTTTCAGCACTTTTCTGAAGTTTCGCATGAATCGTTTGACTGTTCCATTGGTCCACAGTGCATAGGGTGTTACCCTGTGGTACTTAAAACCTGCTTCGGTGGCAAAACTGCCCAAATTCTTGACCATGGAAAGGTGGTCCATTGTCTGATGTGACTTTGTCTGGTATCCCATAGGCAATAAAGATCTTGTTCGAAGCTGGTACAACTGCATTTGAGGATATCGATCGAACGATTTCTATAGCTGGAAACCTGCTGTAGAGGTATTGCATCACAGGAATGTGCTCTCCTGTCAGTAGAAGGCCACATAAATCAAGAGCTATGTTTTCCCAGGGACCTTGTGGCAGTGGAATAGTTTTCAAAGGCTCCTTTTCTTGTCTCCATGAAGTTACCTATCATGTCGGGCACTTGTTCACCTCAGCTTCTATCATATCATTTATTCGAGGAAACCAAATTCGTTCTCTGTGGAATCGCTTGGTCGTAACGACCCCTTGATGTCCTTCGTGAGCCAACGAACTGCCCTGGTCTGAAGTGACTTTGGCAGGACAAGCTGTGCTTGATGCAGGATAATGTCACGGTGTATTACCAGCTCTTGGAATACTTGGGTGAACTCATGTAGAATGTCATGATCCCACTTAAGAATGTACCCTTTTTTCAATTGCAGTGGCTAATTTCTGTAGGGTGTGGTCTGCGACAGTGGCCCTTGTTATTTCCTCTAATGTTAGTGCGCCCATTGCATTGTCTTGTGCAACTGCATTTATCATCAATTCCGTTTCTTGGCTCGTCTCCCATGCTCATAGCTTGCAAAATCCCTTAGGATGCCTGGACATATAATCAGCAGCATTGATTGCCCCGAACTCGTGAGTGAATTGGAAATCATAACCTTGTAAGTTCATCTTGTGCTTGAGGACTCTCAAGGACATGGGGTGGCAGCTCTTGTTGCAATGGACCAGCTGAATCTCACCTACAGTTTGTCTCGTTTGGGAAGTACTTGATCATTCAACTACACCGTTTCATAATGCTCCACGGTGGACACCCCAGTAAGGATCCCCAACCTGTTCACATACCTGTTTCCGACTTTCTACTTCCACTTACCATTGATCCTCAATTATCATATACCAAACGTTATAACTTGATAGCCACGATAAAGCATAGTGGGACCCTGGATAGAGGACACTACACTGCCAGTATTCGACAAGAAGATGGTACTTGGCTGCCCTGTAATGACGAAGCTGTCATTTCATGTACAAAATACATACCTGATGCCTTATCGTTCGTATCTAATTGTGTACTGTCAATCAACATGTTTATCAGATAAAGTTAGGAACACATGCAAGATTAAGCGTTAGCAATTATGAGGCACGAGGTGAATGCGAAAACTAAGTGAAAAGTGAAAAGCGCTGAGGTCGCAGTCAGCATTTGAGTTGTAAAATTTGGAAAATAAAATAAAAAATCCACATTCCGCATTTGCATTTTAGTCATGTTACGCTATTCTGACGATAAATTTTCCTTGGCCTGAATAGGGTTAGGCAAAACAGAGGCTATTTAAAAAAAAGCATAGTGTAGGCTGGAATGCACCCAGTCGAATTACGCTAAAAAATCTCAAATTTACTCAGAAAGTAAGAATGGGCTTCAACCTAAAGTATTTGGTTTGTAAAAGAACTGTGAATGTTCACTCGTAAAATCAAAAGTTTCATGCTCTTCACATAATTCTTGCTTGTGTTTGATGATCGATTGGGACAAAGCAAATACCTCGCACCAACATCCTTCCAGCTTTTCAATAATCAATGTCATTAGAAAAGAAATCATGCAGTTTGTGCAGTATTTGTCAGCTGTTGATTGAATGACCGTCTTCTGAATGACATGGGCATGCAAGCCAAAGGTCACTGACGCGAAGACAACATAAAGAAAATTGGAACATTGAATGAAAGTATTTTAAGCAGAAGTGAGAAGCACGTTTTATGACATGGCATCAACATGTTGACTGCCAAATAAGGATGGACACAAGTTATGCCTGAGACAAAATCTCCTGGGACTACTTGATTGTCACAAAACATCGATGGGGAAAAGTGATGAAATTGTGTTACAAGGGGCAAAAACGTTGGCCTATAGAAAATTCTGTTAGAGAAAGCAGAAAGACTAATAGAAGCGACGAAAATAGTTTGCCAAATCACGTTTTGCACAGGGAATGGTACATTCAAAAAAGTTTTTCCACTTGAAGTATTTGTAGATTTTACACGCACTATTCTACACGGTGACGCATTGAAAAATGGTGCAACGGTGAGTAGGTTTGTTTTGTTGTTTGAATTAGAAATAACATAAATTCTTCTGTGTATGTCTTGCATGACCCAACGTGATTTTTTTCACCAAGCCTCACAATAATACGAGTAGGACATACTTGGTATACACAAGCTACTTCTAACGATCAAACACCTAGACCTTAAATTATTTTTGTACATGCACTTTTTTTTTTGACCACACCTTCAATGTTCTTAAAGATGCCTGTGACGGATGAAATCGGTCCGTGCGTGCTTAGCCTGATTCCCGTTGTTTCTGCCTGGATTAGTCACCAATGCCATAATGTCTAACCTGGAACGTGTTTGGGACGTTATTCTTCATAGTCCGTGGCTTTGGAAGTTTGTTTACATGGGTTTACAAGGAGATGATGGGCCACGTTCAGTGAAATAAAAGAGATAGCTGGTTTTATTATAAATTTCATGAGAAGAATCAAAGCAAGTGGTGTTTACAGTTGCTCTAACGTGTGAAGTACATAGAGAGAGTGGCAGCAGATGATAGTGGAGGGAGGAAGTGTGGTCATCTATTAAAATATCATTTTTGACCATTGTTCCCCTTTAATTCCGGGTCACCAAGGCAGGGAAGTCAGTTTCTGGCTCGCTGTATGAGGTAGGATGATACCAGAATTTGTTGAATATTGCGCGCAGATGTTAATAAATTTCCAGTATAGGTTTTGATGTGATGAGATCTTTTCATTGACCCTTTTTGATGACGTGCTCAAGTCAGTATTGCAGTATCCAGTACGCAGAGTAACCTTCACTGTAATTTAAGACAGTTTAGAGCGTGTTTTCGGGCATCCTGTGGACTGAAATATCAAAGTTTTTCCCTACGGGCCCAACCATGGTGGGCCCTTTGGTAGGCACTCAATGAGATTTTTTTCCAGCTCAGATTTATTGGGCCAGTTCCATGTCTGACTCATCGATAGAAAATTACCCTGGACTGGCAAGAAATAGTACTTGACCACTGAGCAGTGGGTCATTGAAGAGAATCTATTGAACATCCTTTATTCGGAGGAAGTTTCCCGCAGTTTTTGACCTCGCGAAAGTTTTCCGAATAAAGTACTATTATAGTGCAAATGATTTCCGATCGAAGCCTTCGTGTTCTCACAATGGCTTTTAAAAGCTTTGCGTTCATATAAACTTTGTTCTTATAGAAAAAAACGCGAGCCTTTGACAGCAAACACATTGTGCTCTCCACAATTTTTTACCTGTCAGAACCTGATAAGACACAAGATTATGAACGGTGTTGCCACATATGGAAGCTAGCTGTACAAAATAAATGTTCAACAAGCTTCTTGTCTGCATTAAATGCTACTCGCGAGGTCATAGATAATGTGGATATGAAGCAATTTGCAAGCAATTAACCTACTCGCGCGTCACACTCGTCTCTCGTGAGAAGCCTTTAGCGATTTGACTCGCATTACTTGTCGGCTCTCGAGTGATATAAGAGGTCTTCATGCCCTACTCGGAGGGAGTTTTTAGTGTTCATTGTTTCCGCGGGATGTCTTTGAAATTTTTATCACTCGGACTCGCATGTAGATGATAACCAACCTCACAGCCGTACTGTAGATATGTTATGAGAGATGGGAGTAGGTAGCTAACGATATAGGTATTGATCGGAGAAATGGCTTTGCTTTTGTAGATTTTCAAAGCTATGTAATTGGTTGCAAGCTTTGGTTTTGGCCGTCGTTAAGAAAAAAATACTGCCGCATTTCGTTTTCATGGCAGCAAAAAAAGGCTGCCAGTAGAAAATCCTAATTCCAAGGGCTGTATATGCCATGTTTTGTGAAAATCTCATATGGCTTACAGATTGCAATTTACATCCAAAAATGGCGATTTTCCGGGTTTTCTCCAAATACGTCATTAACGATTAATCTGTTCATTATTATTTTTGGTGTGAATATTTGGGGCAAATATGTTATGAATGGTTCATCTGTTTTTGTGTTATTTTTGATGTGACTCTGAGGGGCAACTACGTGTATGTTATGAACCTGTGTGGGTGGCAGTTTATGTCAATAATGGCTATTTTGTGATCACATTTTCAGACATGCCTCATCAGTTTTTCGTCATTTGTGGTGCGAATCTTATGGCTTATGTCTTATTTTCTCTTTGATCTAACACAAATATTCTCAGTTAGGGTTTGAGGGAGTCCACTATTTCTATGACTTATTGCTCTTTATACAACAACTGTAAACGCAAATTATGTCTTGGGCTCTTCCCTCAATTAAGCAGTAGCTAGCTAGTAGCTTTTGGCAGAAATATGGAAATAGTTTATTACCTCAAACCCTGCCACAAACAAAAAGTTTTAGTCTGTATAAATACAATTTTGTCTAACACTTTCGGCTAATTCAACTGCAGCCTAAGTAGTATCGCATGAAACAAGCATTACAGACAAAATTTTACTAAGCACTGTTGTGTACATATATACTCTGTCTATATACTGTTGTGTACATATATACTCTGTCAGCTTCCATTGCAAATTTCACAGTTACAGATTCAGTAGAAATGCTGCAACTGGAAAGCAAAGTTTTCACTTGTTGAGTACAAGAATTCATCCGCGGTACTAAAGTCATTCATACCTGTTGCGTTCTCGGTGAAAGATAAGAATGCGTACACTAATCCCCCTGTCTTCCATGCATATTAAATGAACTTGGCTCGTTTTATATGCATGGCTTAGCTTGTCGAGTGTACGGTCCGGGATACCGAGTGTTTTCAAGCGTAGGAAAAAGTACGATTCGAAGTAAATATGGCAATAGGGCTATGAAATCTCCTTGAGGTGCGGCAGTACCAATGCAATCGGCCAGGAAAAAATTTTGAGCTGCTGTTCCTTTAAAGGAGAACTAATGGTGCCAATACAATTTGATCTTAAATCAAAGAACAACTTTACCTGAATCAGAAAACAAGTCAAACTTTTACAACCGACTGCTATGAAGAAGAAAAAATTACGCTTTAGTTACTCCCACGGTTGTCGCCATTTTGTTTTCTTTTCCATCGAAAACCGGGGAATGAAGGAGCGTGTTGTGACGTATAGGCGGCACTTTGGAATAAGGCCAGCTGAGTGGTGCCAGCAAAAGCAAAAAGGGCTGCCTTCAGATTTGTAGTTACTAACGTCAAGGAAAACAGAATGTTTTTATACCTAGCAGCTGAGATCATACTCACTTACTATAGAGCTAGGGGTATGATATAAGAACTGTAAAACAAATAAAAACCCATACCTCTGATGTTTTGTCCATGTGTAGTATAAATGTGATTTTTCTACGACAGTAAAGTTTAATTCAACAAAGCTTTCAGAAAAAGTAACTTTGCCGCATAGAATCTTCTAATACTGTGTGATTCATATTGTCAGGATACATGTTCATGAAACATGGATTGTATAGAATGGAGCTAAACAAATTGAATCTCAGAGGCAAAGGTCAGATGTCAAGCTACAGCTCAGCCCGGCTAGATGGTTAGCTAGTTCAGATAGGGCTACCTTGCTCATAGGGCCTTCCGTCTAGGATCATGTGGAAGCCCAGGTTACCTTGTACAATATCCACCGATGAAGCAATATCTATTCCGTAAAAAGTTCGTCAGACGATCCAGTGTCTGCAGACCAGCTAGCCTTTCGCTGTTCATTTATCAACAAATCACGATCGTAGCGCCCCACTCCAGGGTATTTAAAAAGTGGTCTTCAAATATTCAGATAACGCGTTTGTATCGAATCCATGAATTCATCTGAAAATCCATAGTCATAGTCAAAATCACCTCTTTCAAAGCATTTCTAAGCATTTCTGGAGTGATAGGGTGCTTTCAAAATGTTTAAATCACGTGTCTTCTGAAAACAATTGAAACCAATTTCATTGGCTCTGTGTCTTAGGCGACCCATTGTTTTCCTTTCAGCAACCACACTTCAATAGCAGCAAAAGTAAACATGCGACACTCTTTTCTTGAGAGCGCATTACAATGTCATCACTACACCGCACTTTCATGCTAGAAACGGACGTTCTATTCTCATAATTGGGAAGAAACTGAGAAGATAACGAGAAATTGATCAATATCTCATTTGATTGTTATATTTAGAGCATTTCTCTACTTGACCTGGTTCTAAATCGCACGTCCCATTCAAGAGATCAAGAGCGTGGAGTGCGATGCATAGTGCCGTGTTGACGTCACTGTCATCGAAGCAGATTAGTGTCCAGACTTTCTTCTCCGTTGGCGGGAAACACTAATGGCGGCGAGCGTGGTGGAAAAGCAATCTACTTGAATGGAGGATTTTGGGACAACGAAAGGTTCAGAAACCAAGCAAAATTTTAAGCCCAACTTATATTATTGCCATTAGTTCTCCTTTAATAACGGTGCCAGTTTGTGATAGAAATTTAAATTGGTTACAAGAAAGTCTGCCAATTTGTTTCAGGATATGTTCTATAATTTAATAGGAGCTTTTTGTCTGTATCAGATTTGCAGCAATGAGGCAACAATTGGGTGAAAAATCGCCATATTCCTATGTATAGCAATACTCCTTCCCACCTTTGCAGACAACGTAAGTAAGGCGGTTATAAAGAGAAAAGTCAACACCCAGTCCATACATCAGTTTTCTGTACCTCCCACAAGTTTCATTGTTCACTTTGTTGAGTAGCTTTGAATGATCTTTACTGCCAACATCCTGACTGCCTTCGGACAAGCTGGATCACCAGGATCTGGATCTCCATCTGGAACACCAGGCCCCTTATGGGGAGATTTTTACAATGTTTTGTTTCAGTGACCAAATGGTAATGTGCATAGTTGATATTTTTTATAATCACGCTCATGTTTGTCGGCCAAGTTCCCCTTATTTTTTAGTTGGAGTTTACTGTAAATATAGACATCATATAACAGGTGAAATTTAATAGTTATATTTATACATTCAGTTCGTTCAGTAGAGTTTCCTTTGTATGCTGTGTACTATTCATGTTCATGTACCTGCTCTATGCTTTGTGTCAATTGCCTGTTTCTCAGCCAGATAGATATAGCAAATCCAGTTGTCACGATGATTGCAGATTCTGAGCTGGCTATCTTTGCTAATATGCTAGGTGTGACCCTGTTTCTTCTGGTAGTGCTCTATCATTATGTAGCTGTGAATAATCCCAAGCAGAAAGCAGAATGATGACATGTGGTATGATATGATGCTGATGGTACTGTGGCGTTATATGACACTGGCTTTCCCTATCAAATGTATTGTATCAATTTTAGTAATTTTTTGCTAATTAATGTAGGTTTTAATACAATTGATATGTGACACATGCTGTGCTTTATTTTGTTTGTTTATTGTTATTTCACTTCTCTACTTTTTCTATGGTCAGTATCCATGCCGATTTATACTTGCTTTCTCCATTGTTTGGATGGTAGCTGTGATGTGTTAATGCCCCGTAATATATGTACTTACCGTAATGCCTCGAATAAGCCTTGGGCGCTTATTAAATTTTTGGAGTTTTTAGGTGGGTGCCTATTCGAGGGGGCGCTTATTTAAAGGAACACAATCGCAAAATTTTTTATTCGCCGATTGCCTCCAGTAGCATTTAACATAAGCATTTCGACAAGT
>JAOBRC010474233.1:0-18917 GCA_027575255.1 Scolionema suvaense
TCACTCATATTTTGTACGATCTGTCCTTTCTTACTCATATTTTGTACGATCTGTCCTTTCTCACTCATATTTTGTACTCATCTGCCCTTTCTTACTCATATTTTGTACGATCTGTTCTTTCTAACTCATATTTTGTACGATCTGTTCTTTCTTACTCATATTTTGTACGATCTGTTCTTTCTTACTCATATTTTGCTTTTTAATGTGAAATGACTTATTGCACTGCATACAAAAAATTGAATAAAATGCATAACCTTGTATTATCGTCCAGAAAAAAAGCTACACTTAAAAATATCCTATAAAATCGTTCGAATAAAAAGTATTGGACCTGAATCAGTGCCTGGAAGCACGTTTTGCCTGCTCAGATGAAGCTCGTCTTAGAAGGAAAAAGCCTTTTAACATCATTTTTTTGTTTACTCATAGAAGTGAATTTGGTTTGTTTTGTTTATTTTTTTGTCTCAGCAATTTGTTCATGTGTAAGATCAGGTGCAAAATGCTTGAACTCACTCTTTGTTGAAAAAGTCCTATAGAACGAGGTCTGCCCATCTTTCCATTCTTTTGTCCGTTTGTCGCCAACGCTTTTTGCTAAATAAACGGTGAATGTTTTTTCCTTTAAATATGCTGTGAAATTCGATATCCGTAATTGAAATGAAATGATGAAGCCAGATTTTTACAAGCCTTTTTATTCAACGTGTATGTGCCATTTATGTCCAAAAATAGCCATTTTTAGGTTTTCTCCAAAATATTTTTAAATGTGTTGATGACTTCTTTGTAATTTTTGGTATGAAACTGAAGACCAGTAGCATTTATCAAGCTGATCTTTTTTTTTAATCTAGGAAACTATTAGTCGGCTAAGGTGTGGCCTTTTATGCCTCTAATATACTTTTTTTTGTAACTATTTCAATAGATATGTGTCATGAATATGAAAAAATATTTTTGGCCCAAGGCGTCAGTGTTTTTTGAGATAGTTCTTTTTTTATGATGTATTGCGAGTCATCTTGCTACGTCTTGCTTTAGTGTTTATTGAAGGTCATCAGTTGTATTTCATTCTTCCTTCATAAGGTTTGATTCAGTGATAAAATTTGCGGTTGTGCACAAATTCTATGACTCTCTTTAGTGCCCAAATCTCCTGCTGTCAATGAGAGTCTTGGGATTTCTCACAGTTTTTCAAGTTAACCCTTCGTCGGTAAAGCGTTACGTGTGTTGTCCTTGAGCATACCTTTTATGTGTCTTTAATTCGTTTTCCTCCTGTTTATAGTATGAAGTTGTGACACAGTTTGTATGGAGCATTTTGAATCTAGCTCATCTGGCATTGCAACATAAAAATTTTTATTAAGTCTGTACCCTTTACGCACATGATATTCATTTCTGTAGTGAAGAGTCATTCGGTTGGATCAGGAACTTGATTGTGCGATAGTTGCACATGTCACAGCGAAGCTTGAATTCAGTAAGATTTATATCCATTATGATTCATTAGTTCATTATATAATTTACATTGTAGGAACTGATATGCGATGAACGAGAGGGCTGGTTTCCTTCTGGAACTATGGCACGTATTCGTCGACGCATGGTTATATCTGTGAATGAGTTGTTCGCTGCTGAAATGCGTAAGCGCGACACATTAGCCAACATGGAAGACGAACTTGCTGAACAAGAGGTGCCAATTAATATTGAAGCTGTCGCTGTTGACTCTTCATCGGTAACCGTGGAATCTGCCGTCGATTCACTACCGACAGGCAGCCAGCCTCACAGTTACTTGCAACTGCTTCACGGTGATGACGATGAGGAAGATTTTGACGTGGAAAATTTTATGGTTTATGGAGCAGACGGCGAAGGATAGAACTAGGATTCTCAATGGTGGGAAACTTAAGAAGAATAATGAGAAACTTCTGTAATTGAGCTTCTCTCTAATGTGGCTATCGCATCTCTTCAAGGCCTTGTTATTGCAGACGTAAGAGAGGATTACCGTAGCGCTATGCGTTGTTAAAATGGTTGACGTTGGGCCCTCTTTCGTATGTTTTTGCCTACTAAGGTTCATCTATTGAAAACTACTATGCAATGCAGACAGCAGAAGGATTTTCTTGGTTTATAGCATTGAATGAATATTTACGGAATATTTCACACGGGCAGACCAATCACTGTTTCTTTTTTTCTCCAGATGAGATTCTATTTTCTTTATTGAAGAACCTGGCCGACTGATACACCAATACCAATTGTGTTATTTGCCCGCAAGGATACCTATCTCGTAGTGCTCCCAGAAGCTCTTTTTACTAACCCTGCAAAGAATCAGAATGGACATTGGTTCTTAAGTCATAAAACAACTTGACCTTGAGTGACACCCAAGATAATTTATTATTTCAACGTAGCTATGTTAAACTATGAAAGGATAAACAATTTTTAGTTAGAATTAATAAAATCTGTTGATTGATATCAGAGGTGGCTTGAAAGAAATGCATGCTTCGTTCCATGATTTCCTAGTTGATGCGGCATTCATTTTCATTCAGCGAATGCGTATGTGACGCGTGATATCATCATACCAAAATTCGTTTTGATTGATGAAGATACGGTAACGAAATTCAATTGAAAATATTGCGACAATTCTTGAAGGTATCTTCCTGCAAAAAAAGTTCATGAAGGTAAATACCGTAATGCCTCGATTAAACGACTCCACTCGAATGAAGGCCCCTTTTCTCAGGGGATTTTTTAATAAACGCCTCCCTCTGTCAACGCCCCCGTCGAATAGACGCACCCTAGGGGAGCGTTTATTAGAGGCACACCTGCAGAACTACTGCAGTACGATATGTCAGTTTCACGATGATATTGACATCTAATATAGTGCATATTTCATTGACATATAAAGTTTATATTTAAGAAAAAAAGAGAAGAGTTTCACAAAAATGTAATAGATGCCCCCTCCTTATAATGCCCCCTAAAAAGACAGGAAATTATTCTCATAACTACACAAATATAATGAAACTGAACGTCATCTCCCCTACGTCACGGGAATAAATTTTTGCGAATCAGGGATTTGCAGAGAAAATGTGTGGAAGTAATTTAGCGAATGCACATCAACGGAAGATAAGGAGGAAGCTGTCACTATACGAATTGAGAGAAAGAACGAGTCCAAGCTCATCGCTATTCATTAACGATCGAAAATTTAGTTTTTTGCTTTTGGTCAGGTTAAAACTTCAAGTTCAAAAATTTAGGGTGGATTTAATTTTGCAGATTTAGCAAAAAATCACAAAATTCGCAAAAATTAATCCACGCAAAACAAAAATCCCCTCAAGGTGTATGACGTCTCTATGTTTCAGCCGAAGCACTAAGTGCACATTTCTAGAAAGAACAGTGTGTCGTTGTTGTCAAATGGAAGACAGCTTTTGTCAACGGTCTGTCGAAGGTTTTTGTTTTTCTTGCATGTCGCTGTCAGTGGACCATCATGTCATTTTCGTTATTGAAATTCGTGAAAATGCTAAGATATTCATAATATTCATGGAAAAGTATTCTCAGGTTAACGACATTTATGTACCTTTGGAATAACCTTTCCTTTGCTTGTTTTCTGTTATTGACTGCTTGGTTATTTCTCCACTCTGCCTTAAAAATCTACTCCAACGAAACAGATACCTATAGCACTGAGTGACTGTTTTGTTTCCGCTAAAATTAAACGTTTTTGGAAAATTCGGGGGCAGTCCTGCTCCATTAAACTGGGACAATTAATTGCTCGAATTTCAGAAAATCCCGATAATTAGAAAAAAGTCATTCTTTATCAATCGCCTTTGAACAAGGTTGACAGTCACTTCACGCGATAAGTGCAGCGAACTAAAATATTCCATAAATAATCTTTTACGAGAAGTACGTGGAAATAATGTCCCAAAAATTTTACGGAAAATATTGAACCGCGGAAATTTATTCCTGCGAAATGCTTTGTTCAATCCTACATATTTGACCCAGAAAATTCATTCCTTCGAACATGTCTTCCCGAAAGGTAATAGAATTTTTTTGGTCCAGTCTAAATTAGCTGGGGCCTGATATTGAATTTCGCCGTGTACTGTCTCTGTGACCGTACACCATTTAGAAATGCCAGACTGGAGCGGGCAAAAAGAACATCGGGTACACAATTTATTTACCATTCAATACAAAAAAAACGCAAACTCGCACGGTGATACCGCCATTTTTTTTCCGAGATCAATAATCTAGAGACTACAACACTAAATAAAAGCAATTGCATTATTCTGAGCAGGAAGGGGGGAGTTCTAACACGAGTATTTCACAAGTGCATCAAAAGATGAACCAACCGCACGTCGAAGGCTAAGCTTCCAGAGACCATATTTAGGAAAATATCTCTCTGAGTTTTTCACGCACCAAAATAAGAAGTATGCTAGTCCAGGAATGTTTGAAAGTTGTGATAATATCTGAAAAGAGCAACTATGGCAACTAACAGTGACATCAGCGATCATACGATGGCTACCTATCGATAGGATAAACTCACTCCTACTAAGAGACAGCTACAATTCCGGTCCTCTTACTGCATCACACGTTCAACTGAAAAATTATCCGTGCAACGCCACCAAGACAAATTTTAACCGAACCTGTTGCAGCCTTCGAGGTCAAAATAGAAAATTTGTAACGACAGCGTGATTTGCGTGACAGTAGTTCGCATTCTGCAAATACTCATCTTCAATTGAACTGTGAAATTTTTAGAAAAACGCTATACTTCTTTTGATTATCTGCCCCCCCCCCCTTCCCGAAAAAAATAAAATAAAACAAGTCCTCCTTAGAGAGATTCAAATAAGTCTTTATTCTAATGTCTGAAACTTACTGAATCTTGAAGAAAACTTAAAATTTTGTGATCATATACTGACTACTTGAATGCAAGTAGAAATTACTCCATTGTGAAAAAGGTTTTCTCGCCACCCACACCTTCAACTTTCATAATGGACGGGGAAACGCAACAATGAACAGTCTGACAACCCAAATGTTTGAAATTTTTCGGTCAGAAATATTTGTGTGACATTTTCAAAACTGCCTTCAAGTCACATGTGTTTACCAACAGAAAATCAAATACTTGATCTCAGATCTTTACCTGTGCTGCCTGACGTGGGAAAGAATATTTGAATTCTAAATTTGCTCTAGCAACAACGAACGCAAAAGCTTCAACAATACAACAAGAAATTCAAACACAAAATTGCGTAAATCAAACATAAACAACAATAACAGCACGGCCGAGGCATTTCTCATAACAGAGCATATTACGAAATGCTAATAACGCTCTTATGTTCCGGGTAACCTAGTCAGTTGACCAAAGAATCTATCTCAACAAACCGTATGCAGTCTTCACAGATTTCAGGGTAGATTTAATGAAAAATGAAGTATTGTACTTTGTCGAGTCGTACCATAGAAACGAAGTGACTCCCACAAATAGCAGGTCACACAAAAAGTATCTTTCTATGTCAGACTGTAGTTAGGCAATCTTTAAAGCAGCAAGCAAGTCATAATATAAGAGATCGTAGGAGCAGATTTTGAAACTAGATTTTAACCCATTCCTTTTGGAAACACATAACAGTCGACTAACAACATATAAAGAAAAAGATTTAATATTTCAGTTATTGGACATAATAAGGAACAATAGCGTATGGCTTCAGCATGAAGCCTGCAAATAAATAATTCGTTCCTCGTCATTTTGTTGACAGCTATTATTCATCTACTATACATCACAGTATTTCATACTATCCGGCACATGCAATATAACAACGCATTCAACAATTCAGGAAAATAACTTTTCATAAATTTGCAGAATAACAGGAAATGAAGAGCAAGCGAAAAGGAAAATTTGCGAAGAATGTCAGTGAAGTATTTACGAATTATAAGCCGCCCTGCTGTATAGATCCAATGCAAGCACGAGTCGCGTAAGCTAAACGATGATCATCAGCGTTTTAAATTTTTCGATATAAACCCAATTTATCAAGCAAAAGTACGAGTATCGAGATACAGCATCACAGCCTTGAAATCAGAAAAAGAAACAGGGAGATAGAAGCAAACATAAGTATACAGATTTGAAAAGAAAGCAATGGCTGCTAACTTTCAACAGCAAATAAATACATTAACCCTTCGTCGGTAAAGGGAGGGGTTTACCCCCCTGTCACAATTTGTTTTTTTTCCCGCGCCGAGTTTTTATGCTGCTGAAATCCTTTTGGCGCAAAAATCATTATCCAACCATTTTTGGTACTGGGTCCATGTCAGACCCGAAATTTACCAAAATTACACTATTTTTACTTAACAGACCGGTCTGTAAAATACCCAGTCGTCCTTCTTCAGCTCCAAAGTTTGGAACACATAATGAACATGGTACTCTCTATCTGCCTGCCAAGTTTCATTTGTATTGGGCTACAGAAGGCATCACAATTGCCCTAGCCAATGCGTCCTTCACAGAGAGCCCTTATACCATGAATCTACAGTATGGTAGTGTCCGGTCACCCGTTCCGGCCCCCTCAACAGACAACCAGACACTCAAATTTATCACCCCCCACCCCCTTTACCGGTCGTATCCTTGTTTTAGCGTTACCGACGAAGGTTTAAAAACAAGGCGTAATATAAAATTTCGACAACCAACTTGGCGTACAATGCAAATAAATAATATTTTCTTTCAGATCGGAACTCTGAACATCATTAGCTCGCGCAACAGACCTACCTGAAACACAAGCAGTGGTGAGGAGCAGTAAAATCTACCAAAATCAAAACAATGAATTTTTCATCAAAAGCTGTACCTCCCAACGCATGTTCACAACACATTGAAAAGACGAACGGGGATATCCCAAAATACAGTAAACAGCCTAATCGAAACAATACCAATTCAGCAGCACATTGGAAAACATTCAAAACATTCAATTCCCAGAAATTCCTATGAGAAAAGGTCGAATCAGCTTTTTGGGGCAAAGTCTTTTGAATCAGCAGAGAAGAAAATCTCGCAAGAGTATTTTTCAATTTTCTTGTAAAGTTAGTCAAACCTTCTCCAAATAAAGCAACTATTATCAATTTCAGACCTGATGTCTGTGATGCATAATCGTTCGGCTACAGCAACTTACACAACGAAGTCAATCTATCGTATTCAATAAAACCAGCAGTACCCTGTCTGCACCAGGTATTGCATTCGTACGTACGAACGTACCATGAAATCAATATAGCAATAAAACCATTCATAAATTAACTCTCTCGAACCAATAAAAAAAACTTTAGAACTCTATCTTAACATAAAAAAGAACTCTTACAATTGTGTGTGGAAATAAAATTCGCATAATAAATAACTTCACTTAATAAATAAACTTCTGTACATAATAAAAATAAAAACATCTCCATGCTCGCATAAACACAAATATAAATAACAGCTTTCATTGCACGAAACATTTCTATGTGGACATAAATACAAAATATGATAAACAGCTTTGTCGCACGCAACAAAATACAAATAAATAACAGGGTATGTACCTTCCAATCTACCAATATGGCTGCATACAGAGGAGCATATGCTACATAAGAATTTCCGCAAGGACGGAGAAGTATTAACTTGAATTCCAACCATATCATAATTCTACCAGACGATACCACTCCCGTGAGTTAATTTCCGTTCACGCTTTTCACTGCATGTCCAGCACATACGATACGTGTTTTAAGACCCCGAAAAACTATGTGCACAAAAATCTAAGCTCTATAAAGTAGAATGTGCGTCATAAAAGTACTGCGGTGGTAACATGTTTAATTTAGCACCAGAGGAAAGTATATGAACATCCACAATCTATTTACAAAAATGTCTTTGACTTCCATTTGCTTCCAACCGCAGGCAATGATTCACTTTTTGAACCAAATGAAACTAAGATGTGCACTACTTAAATTCTACGCTGGACAAAATACTTACCCGATACTACTTAGCAATGTTGTCACGAAGGAACAGTGCTGACTATCCTCCATGTCACCCAGTCTCAATTCCATGCAAAGCAAACCAGGGAGGATTTCATTAGAGTGATGGTAATTTCGTTGTCATGTGAACCATAACAGAAAACGCGACACCAGCATCCACCAATACTTCAAAAGAATCTACCCATAATATAGGCTACGGGGATAAGCAGCAGAGCTGCCACCAAGCCTACCCAAGCTGTAGCGACACTCTTTTCCAATTCTAACGTTCGAGTCGAACACATATCAATTTGAGCTTGGTAGTCAACAGCAGGCCCGTCATTTCCAGCCACATGCACACGTGGACGTTCATCATTTTGCTGATTCCACTCTGAAAAGTATTACCGAAGTCAGATTACGAATAAAGCCAACGTTGCATTCTCTCTGCCTATGCCCTGTTTCACCATATAACCAGCCAAGACCAAGCTTTTTGGAAGACCTAATGGTTGCACAAAGACTATTCCCACTACTCTTTGGCGTATAATAGATGTCACCCCAGCTAACCACCTTAATTTAGGGAAGAAATTTTTGTGGGAATTAATTTTCGCAGTTCAATTTTCCAGACATTTCGAGGGAATTAATTTTCGCGGTCAATGCTAAACAGAGCATTTTGTGGAGTAAATTTTCACAGATAAACACTTTTCATCGATTTTTGGGAAGTTATTTCCACATCAAAATATCATTCTAGCATGCTGTACTTATTGTTGGAAGAGACTCTTGACCTTATTTCAAAGCTAAGTGATAAAGAATGCATTATTTTTAAAGTCTTTGGAATTTTTCTATATTTTTTGTGGAATTTATTTTCGTGGCTCAATGGTGGACAAATTTCCCGGGAATTAATTTTCGGGGTTAAGCATTTTCGGAGGTAAAATAGGGAATTTGATTTCGCGGATTTGCCCAAAAACCACGAAATCTGCGAAATTTTCTTCCCGTGAAAATTTCTTCCCTTATGGTAATTTTTCGATTATTTCCCATCCAGAACATTCTTATTCTGACCCCCCCCCCCTCCCTCCCGCAACTATTAATTTTTTAAATAGCTCCACCTAGGAAAAGTACTGGGTAGGAAAAATCACCCATTTTACTAGAAAATAAGACTGTTCCTTTTCTTCGAATCATTCAAGAGATGCATTTCTCTCTCCTTTGACTTCATTTTTGGATAATTCGACCACGCCCGATGAAAGAGCAATATCAATATTATTTGAAATCTGCACAATTAGGGAAAAAAACAAAGAAACGCTCCTCTTCCAACACAAAAGCGGCCTAACTTTTGCCACTTCTAGCTATGAAATGCCAGGATCTCCAACGTAAACACTTCTGTAACACAATAATCTAATGGAAACACTGCTACCTCACAGCTTCATACCAAAAGTAATGCCACCTTTCCAAAACCTCTCAAAAACAAGCAAAAAAAAATGTTTTCCTTCATGGGCCATTTACGCTACACCCTCCACAAAGCTCCCTCTTGAAATGAAAAATTTCATCATTAGGTTTCCATAACAAACTCGCGCAACCTTCAACAGCAAATTTCAGAACTAGCAGCACAAAGATGCTTTATTAATAAAAACATACCAGCAAGTTTCTCCAATTCTTCAATCTTGATTAATTCCTTTTCATGATAACTGAGAGTCGTTTGAACATCTTTCAAAGATTTTTCGTGGTGACGTAGACTAGTAGTAATTCTCTCAATTAGCTCATAGTGATTATCTGCAGTAAAATAAGAAAAAATACAAGCTTATAATGATGCCTAGACAAAAGTGAACACACAATATAACCTGTATACTAGCAAAGCAGCCCCTTTGAATTTCCTGCACACGCTCATTAATTTGATGACGCCATCATCATTTTTTTGTGGCGGCAAGGTCATTTTTGATTCCAAATCAAGTTTTCTAATTAGATACTACCTCATTCAACTGTCTATTATTGCTTTTCTATCCCACACCACCAATTTTTAAAATGACAGAAAATTCGAAATGTCGGGAACAAAAAGTGGTCACGTCAGGAAAACAATGACGTCATCGAAAAGTTTTTTACGTTATCATGTGCAGAATATAATAGAGAACATGCGTGCCAAGTTTCATGGCTTTCGCCCTATTATTAACAGAATTACCAAGGCTGGGTCTCACGGATCAACACCTCCCATCTCCCCTGCACAGGTTAGGGAAGGGCAAAATCGCACGGGCTTAATATGGTTAAGTATAGAAAGATTGACCGAAGCTATGTAACCTACAAAGTAGCTCAACCTACGTGTAACCACAGTTGCCAGCATGAAATAAATCAATCAAAATATCTGTACTGTACCTGATCTAGCAATGCCAGCAGTAAGGCTCTGCATTCTGCTTTCAAGAGATATCACACCAGTCTTGATTGATTCAATCTCATCTTCTACAGGCTCTCCAAAAGTCGCAACCTGATTGCTCACATTTTGACTATTATTATTATTGATATCAGCACCAGTCCCCGAATCCTCTTTAGTGATCAACTCATTGAATCGGAATTCAAGATCAACCAATGAATTTTCGAGCTTCACTTTATCTGCAACAAATTAAAAGCGTGAAGTGAAACATGCCGGGCTAGCTCTGTTGGAAGAGAACAGAATACAGTTATAATCAAGGACATACAGAGGTAGACAACATCAACTCAGTCAGAAGTTACAAACATACCTTAGGGCAATCAACATGCTTCATCCTCAAACGCTTTACTACGCAGCAAAGAAAGCTTGCTTAAAATTTCCTTAACTCTCCACTTTTTTCTTCCTCATCACTACCTTAATAAGCTCAGCTTTTCCTCAGCCCCAGCTCAAGCTTGCCCCAAACGCATCCCCCCATGCAACACATCGTGCACCAGCAAATGAATGCAACCCGTTATTGAACAATCTGGATTGCAACAATGAGTAGGGGTGGGAGAGGAGCTAGAGTATAAACAAATGTTGTCTACTTCAGAGCAATTGATTGTGGTTAAAGTCTGAAGCGAAAGTCTGAGGAGTCCACGTCTGTGTGCAGAAATTTTTTACCGGCAGAAAAAATTCAACAGATGGCACATTTTCACAGAATTTGCAGGAAATAACTTTCTCTATCGAACCAGTTCAAGATATTTCAGAACAACAAAATTCCATGAAAGATTTGGAATCAAAATTTCTCTCTTTGGGTACCAATTACAAAAACATTCACCAACAAGTTTCTTTGTTAATAACACTAATACCCAAGATGACAAATACCAAGAATTATAGAATAAAGTCACCAGTACGAAATAAACACAGGTAGGCTAAGACAGAGTCATTTCAATGAATTGGGAAAACATCATTTTCTTCAATGTCTCCAAGAGACACTTTGTTGAAAACATGGAAGGATCACAAAATTTTCTTTATTTTTGTTTGTTTTGTTCATACGGCAAAAGTATGTCCAATGTTTGCCAGAACCTTTCCTTCAATGAACAAAATTATATTACCCTTTCTTGGTCACAGGTGTCTTTAAAAAACTTTCCAAGGTAGGCCTTTCAGATAAAATTCTGTCAATAAATTATATATCCGTGATAGAAATATCATGAGAAAACTCTCACAAGTGGAGTAATAAGATACAAACCTGAAGGGGTTCTTCCCACAATAGGAGTTGTTTAAGACCCTGACAGATTTCATGCCAGAGACAAGCAGAAACAGAAGACAACGGCCACATAGGTTCACTAAATTAACATGAAAACGCAGGCAAACCTTTTGACATCTGTGAAACAACATTGTTAAACTCTTTGCCTTCATTTTCAAGCCTCGAAGTAGCCACTTTCAAAGTGATCACAGAGCTTTTCAAGTCCTGTATGAGGATCTTGTTATCATCCACGTCATACCGAATACCATGAAGAGCGTCAGCAACAGCTTTCTGGATACCATCGTCAGCAGGCCTTCTCGTGTCATATCCACCACTTTGATTTGACTTGTACTGCTCCGCAGTTACTAAAGACAAGATGAATCAGTTGCAATGAAACATGTATTGAGCTAAACTTATAGACCAGGTCGCACATAATAGATTTGAGGTTTGGGTTACATTTTATTCAATATGCATATAAGAACACAGAAAAGCTACACTTCAGGGCATATTCCAGAAGAGCAGCGCATGCATTCAATTTTCGCAAAAAGGGCAGGATACAGTGTTTGATAGCCGATAGCACGATACGCACAAAACCAGAGAAGAGGAACAAGGTAACTGCCTGCTGCATTTCACACACATAAGTACAGGATCCGAAATAGCTGCTCCCAGTTCACAAATTGCAAAGCAAATTGCTGCATACTCCCGAAACTGCGAAGCAGATTTAAATGAGCAGGCATAAAATTGCAAAGCTTAATCCTATGATTCCTTCATGATAAATTTTGTAGCTTATTCCTGCAAAATTCATCTTCAACGAATGATCAATTCCCATCCTGAATCAAGTAACTTCCAATTTACTACTTTGGCAGAACATTAACATTAGCCGAAGTCACACTGAGACATGCAACGAGTGACGAGCGAATGTTTTTCAGTCGTCAGTGTGACCTGTTCGGTGAGTGAAAGTGGGTCTAGACAGGGTGATTCTCACGTCTAAATTTACCCCTCAGTGTGACCTAGCGAATTCAGTGGAAATGTGTTTGCTCGAGCGAAACTGCACTCTTTTATAGAAAGAATGCAAGACATTGCTCCAATGGTGCTATCTAAGCATAGCTACCATATGTGGTCCAGCCATCCAGTTATTTTACTGCTTATTAAAATTTTGTGTGTTGAATTGGTCAGGCAACAGAAAGTTGAAGTTTCGGTATGTGTAAAATGGCTTATATGGTAATGCGGATGGCAATTTATCTGTCCTTAAATACAGGATGCCTGCAACAATTTATTTTTGATGTCTGCTGGGTAACGGAGTGCATACAAAACTAATTCTAAGGTCTCTGGGGTCTCGCAATGCACGCAACTGTTTTGCAACTTGCTTTTTGAAACTATTCTCCACTCTATCTGATACCTCAGCATCTTCTTTGAACGGTGAGGAGCATTGCAGTATATAGTAACCAAAACTGAGCAGTTGATGTTGCGTAAACACAGCCAGAGAAACAGGACAGAGGATGGTTGTGGGAGTTGCTTGCTTGTTAGAAACAGTTTAGAAATGCTATGAAAATAAATTACTGATGACTTGTGCTGCCGGCTGCAAAAATAGAACAAATGCGTTGCCATAAAGTTAATGCGCGCGTCTACACATACCGAAACTTTAAATTTCTGTAGCCTCATGCTGACATGCAATGAGTGACGAGCCACAGGCGAATTTGATTTCGCTCGTCGAAAGAATGTGCGATTTCAGACGAACGAAGTGCAAAATTTTGCAGTTAAATTTCGAACGTCTTGCAGGGTCACACCGACGGGTGATGAAAAATCCGCACGTCACTTGTCTCAGTGTGACTTCTGCTATTAACACGATAACAAAGACCGCTTCCATCTACAGAAGAAGAATGACCAAAATGGTTTGCTGGTAAAACACATGAAATTCTATGCAGCAACATTTGCGAAATTATTTAGTTCAAAATATCCATCAGGGATAGATTAGATGCGCTTCGAAAGATAGCAACCGAGGAAAGAGGAGAAAAAAACAGCGCTCTGAGACATTAGGACCATGCACTATGGATCAAGATGTCTATGTGTGAATCATGTTCTAAATAGACATAAAATGGGCGTCTTCCTACACAGTAGCGGTGGCAGTATAGAGCTGAAACGACGACGGCTGCAGGTAAATAAAGGTAGCTAGCTAGCCCTACCAAAAGTTATCGATAGCATTCTGAACATAGCCTTGCCTTATGCTATGCTTGACAATATATTTTTTAGGTTTTTTCTGCCTAGCTGCATATGTGATCAGTGTTTGCTTTAACTTCAATTTAAGCTAATCTTGGGCACAACGCCCTGCTAGAACTCCCAGTTGCACAGTATAAAAACTGCGAACCTATTTTCAAGTTCTAAGTGGGACCCTGAAGTACACCCTCCAAAGTGCGCTAGGCCTGCTATTATTTATCCATCAATAATTCACCTCAAAAGACATATATAAGATCAAAAACAGACGAAAAAAAACAAACTTAATCTAACCATAAGCAAAATAATCATCATTATTTCTCCTCCATATAAGGGACAACGGGTGACATAACAGAGGCAGAATAACAAGAGCCTTCAAGATTTGCGTATTGTTTAGTAAGACAATAACAGTAATGTGACAAATTCAAAGTTGTAGAAGTGCAGGCATTATCCAGAAACACATAAGGGAGCGGAGTACATAGTACTTCCAATAATGATCTGAAATATCGAGCGTTTTTAATTTTCAGGACTGAAACTTCTCCGGAAATTCGCAAAGATTATGTAATCTTGCAAAAAACGTAACAGCCGAATAAAACGACACTTGCATAACGATAAAAGACACAATTTGTTCAGCAGAGGCTGTTGGGCCAAATCCCAGTCTCTCTTCCATGCTCTCACTTGCTTTGCTAGTTGACGCACAGGTCATAGCAAAATTTGCTGAGCTCAGTGGCGGAATTCCAAACAATAGATCTCATGGCCATATGTTTACCAGTCCAATAATCTCCAACAATTGTTTGATGTGTGTGCACATTGCCTTGTCATTCTGGACGCTTAAATAGTCCCAAATCAATTAACATCCACTTTTTGGCCTTACTTGGCCACGTGGCGTGATAGAAAATGCTCACAATACAGCGATCACACAGTGTTTTGTTTTATGATCAAAACAAATTTCTAGCAGGAAAGATTGGCAACCTCATGGCTTCCAGGTCTCCAAAATCTCCCCCTATATCGATTAGAAACCAAGGTGGTATCAAAACAACATGCGTCTGGCCATAACGTGGGCTGTGACCAGTTGTGGCCGCACTTAAAAGCAAAAACGCAATTTTTCAGTACTCGATGCCTGTTTCAAAGAATGCCAACGCTCCGTATGCGAATCAAAAAGACTCCTAATGCGTTCTGAAAAGACCTGATTCCTGCAACAAATAGGTGTCTTCATGTAAGCACTTCTCCCCAAAACAGTTTTAAAATTAGTTCCAGCATTGTAAGGAGTCTGAGCCAAGGCCAAGCTTTCAGTGACTCTGAAGACTTATGGTATACTTACAAGCCTTAATAGTGAACTGATAGCCTCTACTCTGATTTTGTGAAAAAGGCCATAGGAAGTAGAAGTAGAAGTTTTGGTTTGCATAGATGCGCGCAATAACTTTAGGTAATGCATTTGTTCTATTTTTGCAACCAGAAGCGCAAGTCAGCAATTCATTTTCCAAAACATTCCTAAACTGCATCAAACCAGCAAGCAACTTCCGTTCCCATCGTCTGTCCTGTTTCTCTCACTGTGTTCACGCAACACTGGACACTTAGACAGCACTTCATAATGTCCTAACTGATACTGCACGTATTCATGGTTTCTGCCAGCTGGAGTGATCATGCGCTGATTGGATCAAACAGTTTTATTTACTAAATCCTGCAATGCTCCTCCCCATTCAACATTCAAAGAAGATGCTGTAGTATCAAATACTGTGGAGAATTGCTTCAGTTGTGTACCATGTGAATAAAAAAAACCTGTGATTGTTTAAAAGTTTTTCGTGAACTTTAGGAAGACACTTTGTGGCTCCTGCAGCAACGACTGATCACCCTTGACATCCTACAGCTATTTTTTTTGTGATGAATTGTCTGTGACAGTCAAAAGACACATAAACGAGTCTCCAGAGATCTACAATTGGATTGGTATGCACCCCGTTACACAGCAGACAAAAAAAATAAACTGCCGCGCACATCTTATACATTAGACAGATAAATTACTGTCGGCATTTCCAAGAAATCAATTTTACGCATACCGAAACTTCTAGCTTCTGTTGCCAAAAAGGTGAGACATGCAACAGCCTTTAAGTAAATGTATAAAATATAAACTCATCAAGCTCTAATAAGTTCCATGCAAAATTTCTGACATGATTCAGCCATCATTAACTCTAAATCTGGCCTTCCCTGGAAAACATGTCACAGAAATGGCATATCTTCCTATCAATAAATTTGCAGCCTCCTCCCAGCCCTAGCGCACTTCACTCGTTTGCTAGGTCTGCTAACATTATGCGATGTATCGTAGCAACAGCTGGAAAGCGAGCCAAGGTTCAAATTTGTTTACTGCTTTCTGCGCAGCATGAAAGCAGGTGGCAAAGCCGTCTGCTGAATAGGATATTGAATTCGCTTTGACGTAGCAAATTGCATAAGCGCACGGAAGTGAGCAGACTGTGAGAGAAGCTAAGCTTCGCAATCAGTCTGTGAGCAGGCTATAAATTTGCAGTATAAAGCTGAATTCACACTGAGTGTTGCAGTGTCGCGGGACTCTGCGACATGACCAAATTTGGTCAATTTAAAGCACTGCGTAGACCTACCGCTTGTCGCAGCATCACGCATAGAGAGTTTGAAAAAATCCAAACTTTGTCGTAGAGTCGCACGTTGTTTGTACTCTGACCTTCCGATAATCACTGAAAGGTCATTCATGTCATCCATTAGGATGCAATCAACTCAGGAAAAGAAGGCATTCAGCTGCATTCATTGAATTGTTGGATGATATGGGTTGACAAGATATGTCAACACCTACTTCACAAGAATGGATTAGTGTGAGCAAAAAACGCAGTCTAGCCATACGTAGTGCACGCACTGCTCTGTCGCACGACAGTTAGCGTGAATTCAGCCTTGTGGCAAAACTACTGTAAAATGAGATTATGAAAACCTTGTCAAAAGATCTTTTGAGACCTGTAAGAGATCGCTCTTTTAAAATGGAAACAGGAAGTATGGTGTAAATACGGGCCAATCGACAAATCATACTTAGCGTCTCTACTATCACAAATGGGACATGGCACTATACTTGAACAAGGTGACGCAGAACAGACTTTGAGGATGCACACAACCTAAGGAAAATAAAGACTTCAACAAAGAAGTTCTCTTCTTTGTTCATTTACTTTAATACAAACACCAGTGTTTCAGCACTAAGATTTCAACCTGGCAAAATGAATGTGGTCTAACACCAGTGAGGTTTTCAACTTGCAGTATTTGTCCGATGGTAGTTCAAGAAGTTCAATTCTACCACCACATGCAATTTCTCTGTTTCAATTAGAAAATGTAAGTTACACTATCCACCACAGCTGTTGCTCTTTTAAAGCAAAGGAGACCTGGACTGGGTGCTAAGCTGCTGTGAAAGAAAGCTGCCAACTTAGACTCAGTTAAAATGTCTCCAGAAAGGAAACCACTAACAATGTCGTTCTAATTTGTCTCATCCCAAACTTAATCCATTTTTGATTCCGGGCTTTTACATAGGCCATCAACATATGGGGGGATGCCCCCTTATAAGGGTGGACGGAGTGCTTTTCTGATAAGAAAAAACATCTTGTGAGTACAAGAAAACTAGTGCTGAAAGCAGAAACATTTGTTAAAACACTGGGGGGGGGGGCCTGTGGGAGGAGCAAGCCACTTCGAGGGGAAGCATGGGCCACTTTCGGCATCATGCGCCCCCTACCTCTGGACGTTTTGGGACTCCTCGTGTACACGGGCAGGCCTGCCACCCAGTCCAAAAGGGTTAAATGGAGTATGTGATTTTATTTACCTCAGATATTCCTAATGGAAAGACTTTTCTGAAGAAACCCTTCATTTAACTTTTGACCACGTTCATATAAAGATGAGAAAAACTTAAATTTAAATTTGAGAAAAGAGCATCTGTATGTACGAATGCATGCTTTAAAAAGTAACTTCAGATTTTGGTCAGAATTAGCCCTAAACAGTCCACAGCAGCAAGAAAAATACAGCAGCTATTCGCCCGGAACTGTGGGCATTCCAATACACCAATAATATTTGGGGTTGTCTGATTGTAACATGAGCAGGTGGCAGATTGTTTTTGGTGACTGATGTCATTTTTGGCTAATTTGAACCCAGTTTGACGTAAAATTCATGCATGGCTTATGAGCATTTGATACATGGAGACAGTAGAAGTCACTTGAGAAGACTGAGACCTAAAATTCGCACCATCAGCAAAATTTAGCGAGCCAACCAAGCTCAGAAGTGTACAAACTTGATGACACCAGCAAATGTTTCTCAGGCAATTTGAGGATCTCAATCCTGGTTATATCTTATTAAGAATATAAGGTACTTTATCACAAAATACCACTGACTTTATTTGCATTTTTGGCTTCTAAGGGCACACAAAGCAGCAAGTTCTTGTTTCAATCAGAAAACAAGTTGCTCCTGATCAACTACTTAATTAGTACATATAGTTACACCACATGAAAATTTATTTGAGTTATATACACATTTGCGTAACACATTGAAATCTACTCCAAAGCAGAATAGGTTTTACAAAATGGAACGATGTTGCAAATCAAGCGGTGGCTTGCCAAAAAAGAATTGCAAACCTCAAGTCAACGAAGATGGAAAAATACTATGCAAACACTGCTTGAGAAAACATACCCAGCAAATTCAATATCTCATACACTTCTTTGTTATTGTCATCAGTAGTGGCTGCAGCCAAATAGTCTCTCGGCTTTAAGTTAGCCTTGTCCATACAACTTGGATCAGCACCAAATGTAAGCAGCAACTTGATGCATGCAAGGCCTCGGACTTTCAGAAATGGTGATTGGATAGCATAATGCAAAGGCGTCTGTCCATTCAACGCGCACTTAAAATTTGTATCAATCTCCTTACACACAAGAAAGTGTATGACATCATACCACAGGTGTCTAGAAAGAAACGGACATAAAATAAATGAAAAAGAGTATTTCAGCACTAGCTAGGGGCAGATCGTAAATATTGGAATATACTTAGCAAGAACTGTTTGAGGATTATCACAAATTAAATCCACTGGAACTTATTGCAATCAAATTTTCACCTGCACAGGCCTGTGAATAGTGCTCTCCAAGTGCCAGCCAGAAATGTCAGGCATAGGATGGATCATGCCGGACATTTGTCAGGCATTAAGAG